>WBNM01021966.1:0-24472 GCA_013399055.1 Ramphastos sulfuratus | reverse complement strand
TTTTTTTTTTTTTTGGGGGGGGGGGCTTTTTTTGTTCGTTTGTTCTTTTGTTTTGTTTGTATTTTTTTTCTTCTGGCCGTTTCCTCATGTCTTATCACTTGTTACTTGGAAAAAGAGACCAAGCCCTACCTCACTACGACCTCCTCTCAGGGAATTGTAGAGAGCGAGGTCTCCGCCGAGCCTGTTTTTCTCCAGAATCGAAGCTTAGGAAGTAGCTCTGGCTGCCACCATGACTGCCACTAACGGGCGCCTGAGCGAAGGCGACTCTGGAGTTGCCGTAACTGTGTGCCCGGTAGCAGGAGGTGCTGCACAGGGGTTACCGAACATGCGTCAAGACTCTCAACAAGTGTTATAATCGATTTAAATGCTGGCGGAGGGCAGGAAAGAAGCGGCCAGGGCGCTGTTTAACTTCCTCGATAACGGGGTTGAGTGCCGCAGCACCGGCCGGCCCGGCTCTCCCTCATCTCTGCCAGATCGCGGGCGCGCCACGCTCCATACTGTCAGACGAGGCGAAGCTCCTGAAGAGTGCCCTCCACCGGGCTTCGAGGCCGCACCAGAGGCAGCGGAGAGGAAGCGGAACCGCCTGCACCTCACCACACCGCACACCCCCGAGCTATACATACCAGCCCCTCACCTCGCCTCCCGCCCGCCGCCCCTGGCCCCAGCCTCAGCGGCACCTTGGCCCCGCCCGGGCTCAGGCCCCGCCCCGCCGCTCACTGGGGGCGGGCGCGCGGCCGCCGCTCGCCGCCGCAGTATCGCTGCTGCCGCCGGAGCCGCTGGTCCCGGCCTCTGCGTGTGTCTTCGCCCGCAATATGCCTCCGCTGCCCTCGGGCTGCTCGCCATGCCGGGGACCTGCGGGCGTCTCTCCTCCTTGCTCCTGGGGCTAGCGGCCTCTCTGCTGCTGCTGCTGATGTGGCGGTCACCTCCTGCCGCAGCCGCCGCCACCCGCCCGCAGCAGGAGCGAGCGGCGCTGCCGGGGGAAGCCCCCGCCGCCACGGCGACTTCAGGTACTGATTCCCCTCCTCCATCGCCGCCCCCGTTTCCCGCCTCCGCTGTGGAGATGTCTCGCCTCGCCTCCCCGGGGCCGCGCCGTCGGGGGCCCCTTAACCCGCCGCGTCTCTCTGCCTCAGGGTGGGGGGCAGCGTCGTCCTCAGGTGCTCCCCGCGCCGGGTGCCCAGGAGCGCCTCAGCTAAAGCTGTCGCTGCGGCGTCGCTGCGAGTCCGTCATCGCCGGGTGTTCGTTGTCTTGCGGGGGTCGGGCGGCATTCCCGACGCGGAGCAGCGGCCGCGGCGTTTCCCTGAAGCAGGTAGAGCAGCCGTGGCGGCTGAGCGGGGCGAGCAGGATCCATCTTTAATAGCAGGGATCTGTATGCAGCTGCCGTAGCGTGGCATCGGCAGGGGAAAAACAACCCGGGCATGCCGCGGCCGCTGCCCGACCTGGCTGGGGATGCCTCCTCAAGTGACAAGCAGAGGAGGGTCTCGCGGGCAGCTTGACTCTGTGGGGTCCTGTTTGCTGCCAAGAGCAAGATAGGTGTCCACGTATAATATACAGCGAGATAATATGCGTACATTTATGTCAGTATTTGTATAAAAACAAATGAAAGCTGATACACGTGCAAGTGTCTTAAAGCCTATGAAATGAGCGATGGAGCTGGTGAGCTCCTTAGTTCTTTGCGTTTCCTCTGCAGAATGAGGCCATAAGGTGGGTTGCCCAACAGCTGAGATGCTTATTTCAGTGTTAGGCCTTGGTCTTGTGGTCAGATGTGATAGGTTACCCCTTTGCCAGGCGGAGGCAAGCGATAAGGTGTTTGTCCTGCCATCTAGTTGAAAAAAGGTGTTTATTTTGAAACCCGAGTGGCTTCAGTTAGCTTAAAGCCGGTATTTTTCTTGACATATACTGCCTTTCACCAAAGAATTTCAAAATGGTTTCAAACATGAATTATTTAAGACCCTTTGAGCACCAAGGCTCCGTTTGGGCACATCGCTAGAGTGTATGTTTCATTTTTAACATGTATGCATGTTTCTATTTCCAGTTGACTTCAAGAAGGCATAAAATGTTCTTAGTTTCTAGGCATATGCTTAATATTTTGCTGAAGCAAAGCCAATTTATGAAGCTGCCAAAGTATGCAGGTTAATTAGAAAATACGAGCAAAAAATCTTGAGTTGTGGTCTTTGCTTGTAACTTCTCCAAAAGGTAGAACAGCAAAACAGGCTTTGTAGAATATGAACGCTCCTAAATTCTCTTGAAAGACTCTTAAAATGCCTTAATTAGCTTTTTGGGGTTTTGTGTGGGTTTGGGGTTTTTTGGGGGTGGTTTGTTTTTGTTTGGGGTTTTGGGTTTTTTTTTTGAGACGATTCAATGGCAGGACTTTGAAGAAGGGCATTTGGTAAACAGCCTGGTTCTTGATTTTTCCTTTTGAACTGATGATCTTTCATTATTTTCTTTCTTCTGCTTTCAGAGGAATGTCCCATTAATCAGCAGCAAGCCTCACTTAAAAGGCATTGGCAGCATTTCTAAGTTGTGCAGCGAACATTTTGCTCATTAAAACTTGAGTGGCAGAAAAAAAAAAAAGATACTTTTTGTAATTCATCAATCCTCTTTGATTTCAGATACTGATTTATTTTTAAGAAGCTCTCTTGCCTTATCATCAGCAGCCCTGGCCAGAATCTCTTTTGGCACTGATTTGATGCTGATGCTGCTGGCTTGCTGTTGTTGCTGTCACAGAGCCACGTGCCTGGTTTCTGTTCCTTTCTTTTATTTGCTTATTATGCTTCATAGGTTTTGAGGTATAAGACTTCTGAAAGCACCTTCCAGTGTGCAGCTTTCCTGATCAATCCCAATTTATGTGTTTAAAGTGATCTTTTCAGCTGATCCCCAGCATTTGTTTCTGTTATCTTTGGCTGGCTTTCTAAATGATCTGGATTAATTTTTCCTGTCATTAGAGGGGAAAAAAAAAACCGAGGAAAAAAAAGCCAATGGTGATTCATCTTTTAATTAAAAGACAAGCTAATCACTGCTACGAAATTTCCATTGCTCTGAAGAAGCTGCTAAGCACCTTTTGTTTTCTCTGTGGCGTTCCCTCTCCATAAAAGCATGTCAGCAATTTCTGCTGTATCAACATATTCGAGATTTGAAAAAGGAAGATCCCAAGTCCAGATATGTATTTATCAGATCCTAATGTCTTTTTCTATGACATTATCTTTTGATGGTTTACGGCCAAAAAGTAGGCAGGCTAAGTAGCTGTTGCCTTTCCATCTGAAGACTGGCAGCCTAGTGATCCCTGAGGGGAATGCTCCGAAGAGGCCACTCCTGCAGCAGCTGCAGGTCCAGTGCTGGGAACTGCCAGGGGGAAGGTGGTTTCTGGAAGTAAGGAGGAGCCTGGCTAAATTTGGATTTATGCTGTGTTTGTGACCCCAGTGTTGTTAGACCAAAGGAGCCTTCTCCTCCCAAAACAGAAGGTGGAGAGCTAAGGTTGGAGTTCACAACCTTTTCTCATTTGATGTTCCTATATCGATGTCCCTGTTCTGTCAAAGCTAATTATACAGTTTTACAGATCAATTCCCTCCTGGATTAACAGACTTCTGCCAGTGTAATTATTGTGCTGTCTGGAAAGAGATGCTAAAGTCAGCACAGCTGTGTATGGAGGTCTGGGGTGCAGACTCTACTGCCGACATGTAAATGTAGCCGTGAGAAGGTAGTTGCACATCATGGCTGAATAGGATTTTTTTTTTTCACTGCTTCTTTCTTCTCCCTTGAAAACAACAGAAAACTTACCACTGGCACAAGAAATGAGTACATTCTAAAGATGAGGTGATGATGACATGCACAAGAGGGAGGTTGAGGGAGCTGGGTCTCTCTAGCTTGGAGGAGACTGAGGGATGACCTTGTTAATGTTTATAAGTATGTAAAGGATGAATGTCAGGAGGATGGAGTCAGGCTTTTCTTAGTGATGCCCAAGGACAGGACAAGGGGCAATGGGTGGAAGCTGAGGCATAGGAAGTTTCGTTTAAACATGAGGAGGATTTTTTTCACAGTGAGGATGACAGAACACTGGAACAGGCTGCTCAGGGGGGTTGTGGAGTCTACCTCTCTGGAAATATTCAAGACCTGCCCGGATGCATTCCTGTGTGATCTGTTCTAGGTGATTCTACTCTGGTGGGGGGGTTGGACTGGATGAGCTTTCAAGGTCCCTTCCAGCCCCTAACCTTCGGTGATTCCTGGAGCTACTCTGACTCATGTTTTCTAATGGATGTAGTTATTCTTTCAAATCTTAGAACAAAAATATTCAGAGAGAGAGAGAAACAGGCCACTCTGGTTAGTGTGATGATTGCTGGAGAACCTGTCTTGGTTCCTTGTTATTCATAGTGAATTTTCCCATTGTTTCTGCAGCAGTTTAGAAATCTGGGCTTTTGGTACACAGATGAGAAGTCACTGGAAGCTTCAAATACTCAGCATTGAGGTCAACGTGCTTGAGCACAGAATTCTGTAAATTGTGCTTCTGGCTTTGACCCAGGCTGATCTGGTTTGGTTTCTGTGTTCCCTTTTTGTTTATCTTTATTGGGATGCATTCTTCACAGGAGGTACAGGTTGTGTTCCTTAATGTCCACAGTGCCTGGGATATTCTGGATGTGGTGCATTGTTGTTCTCTTTATAGTGCAGACATTGGGCCATAAACACAGCAGAGACCACTAATTGAATAAGCAATACCTAACTGCATCAGTTCTGAAATCTTCTGAATGAACAAGAGTCTTCTGGAAAGAGCAGCAGTTATGTAAAGAGAAGCTGTCACATTATGTGTAGACAGCACATAGGGTGAAGTACATCATGGAGAACAATGGTGAGGTGAAGATGTTGAAACCTTCAATGAGACTTGAAGTATTTGTCTTAAAATAGGTGTGATTTAGCCAAGCTTCTGCCATCAAACTTCCTATTCTGTGCTGTGGGTACTCTCCGGGCCTTTTGTAATCCCAGCTTAAACAAGAAAAGATTTTACCACTGGTTTGGTGTAGACCATTCTCAATCTGCCTCACCTGCCAGAATTAAAGGGAAAAGAAATTAGTTCTGCTTTTTTTTTTTTTTTTTTTTTCCCCAGGCTGTTGGCTTTGTGTATGATGGAAAGATGAGCCTATTTTTTGCAGGGTAACAGCTAATAGAGATCCTGACCAGAGGAGAGAACAGGAATTGCTGTCTGTATTTACTCAGTTCTGTTTGCTGAGACCAATGAGATGAGTTAAAGGTGTGACTGTTAGCAAACCCAGAAGAAAATAAGAGATTACTTTTGTACCTGTTGGAGACAAATACGCTGCCTGGATGGTGGCTGTGGAATTGGATTCTGTGCCCATTTCTCAATGCTGTCTAGCTGCATGTGATGATGAGTTGCTATCTAACGCAAAACAGCTTTCTAGACAAAGGGGATCTAGTTAAGATTTTTCTAAACTCTTTTGTTCATTGTCTTACTCTTTTTGACTGTTCAAGGAGACAACTTTCTGCTGGTTCCTCTTTGTTTGAGCTGCAGGAACAGAAATGTTTCTCTGACGTTTCTTTGTGTGACTTAGTGCTTTTCTAATCACAGAATATATCTGGTTGGAAGAGACCTTAAAGATCATCCAGTCCAACCCAGTACTCAAGGGTCAACACTAAACCATGTCCTCAAGCACCAGGGCCACGTGATGCTTGAACTCCTCCAGGCATGTTGACTCCACTACTGCTCTGGACAGACCATTCCAATGTTCTTCAGTGAAGAAATACTTCCTAATATCCACTTTAAACCTTCCCTGGTGCAGCTTCTAACCGTTGCCTTTAGTCCTGTCACTTGTCACCATGGAGAAAAGGCTACCTCCTTCTCACTCCAACCTCACTTCTCATTGTTTTAGAGCAATGAGGTCTCCCTGCAGCCTCCTCTTCTCCAGACTGAGCTCCCTCAGATGCTCCCCATAGCCCAGCTGCTCCAGGCCCTTCACCAGCCTCATTGCCCTTCTCTAGACACACTCCAGCACCCCAATGTCCCTCTTGTACTGAGTGGCCGAGAACTGAACAGAACATGTGAGGTGTGGCCTCAGCAGTGCTGAGCAGAGAGGGATGATCACCTCCCTGCTTCTGCTGGCCACAGTGTTTCTGACCCAAACCAGGATGCCATTGGCCTTCTTGGCCACCTATGCACACTGCTGACTCATACTCAGTCAATTGTCAGCTAATACCTCAGGTCCTTCTCCAAGTTGCAGCTTTCCAACCACACATCCCCAAATCTGTAGCTTACCATGGGGACATTGTGACCCAAGTGGCACTTGACCTTATTGTACTTCATACAACTAGCCTTGGCCCATCAGTCTAACCTGTCCAGATTGTAGAGCCTCCCAGTTTGGTGTCATCTGCAGATTTACTGAGGATGCACTCAATCCCCTCATCCAGATTGTTAATAAAGATATTGAAGCAGACAGCCCCCAGTACTGAGCCCTGAGGCACACCACTAGTGACTGGACTTTGTTTGCAATGTTTCTAGTAGTGAAATACTGTTCTTAATGACTTGTTTATTGGTATGTAGGTGGTGCTTGGGTATTGCCAGCTTGTTCTGTTAATCTGGGTATGAATTTCATAGAATCACAGAATGTCAGGGGCTGGAGGGAACCACAAAAGCTCATCCAGTCCAATCCCCTGCCAGAGCAGGATCACACAGGAATGTATTCAGGCAGGTTTTGAATATCTTCAGAGAGGGAGACTCCACAAGCCCCTTGGGCAGCCTGTTCCACGATTCTGTCACCCTCACAGGGAAAAAAAAATCCTCCACATGTTTAAACGAAGCTTCCTATGCCTCAGCTTCCACTCATTGCCCCTTGTCCTGTCATCAGGCATCACGCAGCAGAGCCTGGCTACATCTTCTTGTCACTCACCCTGCATATCTTTATCAGCGTTGATGAGGTCGCTTCTCAGGCTCCTCCTCTCCAAGCAGCAGAGCCCCAGCTCCCTCAGGCTCTCCTTCGAAGAGAGATGTTCCATTCCCTTCATCATCGTTGTGGCTCTTCACTGGACTCTCTCAAGCAGTTCTATGTCCCTGTTGAACTGGGGGGCCCAGACACAGTACTCCAGATGTGGCCTCACCAGGGCAAAGTAGAGGGGGACCTTCTTGACCTACTAACCACAGCCCTTTTAACACACCTCAGAATGACATTTGCCCTCCTAGCCACAAGAGCACATTGCTGGCTCATGGTCAACCTCCCATCAACTATTACCTCCAGATCCTTTTCCCCTTCCCTGCCTTCCAACAGGTCAGTCCCCAACCTATACTGATCCCTGGGTTTGTTCTTTCCCAGGTGCAGGACTCTACACTTGTCCTTGAATTTCATTAAATTTATCACAGTATCACAGTATCAGCAAGGTTGGAAGAGACCTCAAAGATCATCAAGTCCAACCCATTACAAGAGACCTCAAGACTAGACCATGGCACCAAGTGCCACGTCCAAACGTGCCTTGAACACCTCCAGGAACGGTGACTCCACCACCTCCCTGGGCAGCCCATTCCAGTGGGGAATGACTCTCTCAGTGAAGAACTTTCTCCTCACCTCCAGCCTAAACTTCCCCTGGCACAGCTTGCGACTATGACCTCTTGTTCTGGTGCTGGTTGCCTGAGAGAAGAAAGCAACCTCCTCCTGGCCACAACCACCCTTCAGGTAGTTGTAGACNAGGCTAAAACTCAGTCGGCTGGAAGTTTACATGAAGCTCTGTTTAGAGCTCAGCACAATATACAAGCAGAGATATATACTATATACAGCAATATTTACAGAAATATACAAGGTAAAGGTAATACAGAAACACAACACCCCTCCCAGAAATCAGAGACCCCAGGAGGGGCTCCCAACCACCCTTCCACCTTCTCCCCACCCCTATACCTTACCCCAAGGTTTTGAGGATCGGCCAGAGGAGGAGTTAGAAGAAAAGTGATTAGTGAAATTAATTTGTCGGAGAGAAGAAGCCAGAAGTTGCAGGACAGCCCCAGACACTGTGCCCCAAGAGAGCGACAAGCCCGACTGTCTTATCTAATGTTTATGTCCTTAGTTTTATCTGTTGTCAGCAAGCCTATGAGTGAAGTAGACATCACCATTGTTTCCTTTTCACAGCCTATAATATAATTTTCTCTATTAAAATATTCCAATTAGCCTTAAACCAGCACACCTACAAAGAAGGAAATTCAGTCATTTTGGTGACCCAGTGATTATGTAGGATACAGCTCATGCTCAGGGAGGCAGAGCTGTCTTAATTAGGGACTAGTCCAACTACAAGGATGATTAGGGAGACTTTGAAGGCCCATCCGGATGCATGCCTCTGTCACCTAAGCTAGATTGTATGGTCCTGCTCTGGCACAGGGGTTGGACTTGATGATCTTTTTGGGTCCTTTCCAGCCCCTAACATCCTGTGACTTGGATGTTGCTGGAGTTAATTGTTTTAAACCAAGCAGCATTACAGCCTTCTTATCCGGTACCTGTTAGAGCATCATCAGTGTCAGGGAAGAGGTTTCCTTTAGCAGTGTCAGAGCTTCTGGGTTTAGTTGTAGTGATGATTTTCTATTTGGACACAGAGGAGATGGTTTGCAGTCTTTAAAATAAGATTTTTTTGGTTCGTTTTAGATGTATCAGATGTAAACTTTTACTGGGAAGCTGTCTCTTATGTGAAGAACCTTAACAATTTTGATATTGGGAAAAATGTCTTTCCTGAAAGAGTGGGCAGACATTGGAACAGGCTGCTCAGGGAAGTGATGGAGCCACCATCCCTGGAGGTGTTCAAAAACCGTGTAGATAGGGCACTTCAAGGCATGGCCTAATGGCCATGGTGATGTTAGGTTGACAGTAGAGACTTGATGATCTTAGAGATCTTTTCCAACCGAAACAATTCTATGAAACGTTGGAAAGCTGACTTCCAATCTAGTGAAAAAAAATAATTATTTCTTTGTGAGCTAGAACTGCAGAAGTGCTACAAACCCATGGAAATAAGCTCAGAAAACATCTTTTGGTTTGCTGTACAATTTTCTCACTGCTCTCAGCCTCTGGGGTTTGCAAGAATGGTTTATCAGCTAGGTGAGAAAGTAGAGAAAGAATGCGAGACTCAGACACGTCCTGATTTATTGGAGCTGATGTTCTTAAGTGACCTAGCTTTCTGTGCTGATCTAGGGCTTAGAAGTGCAGCAAAATATCAGGAAGGGCATTAGGACACAGAGGTGATAAAGCAGCTGCAGTTTGCCACAGAAATGGGTAATGAAAAAGAAATATTCACAGCTAGTTTCATTTATGCGTCCACGATTTTGGTCACTTGGTTGCTTATACAAGAAAAAGAGGAGTTTGGGGCTTTCCATAGCAAGACAGAAATGGAAAAATATGTGGTTTTTTATGTTTCAGGAAGAGAATCGATATAAACCGAAGGTACTGGGGAGCTCTGAAGAGGCAGGCAACTCTCCTGGGCTGAAAGCTTGCTTTTACTGAAGCTTGTAATGTATTATATAGCATCATGCTCTGTACTGCAGAAAACTTGTTTTCAAGAACCTCACTTTGATAGCAGCTTACATTAAAAAGAACAGAGAGAGACAAGGGCAGAGCTGTGTTTTAGCATTCACAGAAACAGGACTTGGTGAGAGGGTGGGAAGTGGCAGGAAGGAGAAGTAAAGAATGAGGGCAGGGAGCTACCTATGGCAAGGTGGGAGCTTTTGCAGTTCTTGTTTGTTTTGTTAAAGTTTCATTGCTTCTCGTCAGTCTGCCGGCAGACCGCACATCATCAAAGGCCGACTGATGTGTAAAAACATTCACAGAGCTGCTGTCAGACTGAGGGGAAAATCAGGGTTTGGAATGCAGCAGCTATCTGGGTCACTGGGGATCTGTAGCATGCTTTCTCTGTGCACTGGCTCGGTAGATGAAGTCTTTGAAGGCAGAGATCTGAGAGGGAGGCTTATTCAAAATGAGCTTAATTTTCGGCATGTCAAAACTTAGACAGGGAGCACAGGTTGCTTTGTCTTGCGAGTTGCACATTTCTGTGTTCGCTGCATTCTTCTGTAATGGAAGGAGGTTTGAGGCACTGAGCAGGTGAGGCCTCTGTGTTACTCCTGATGCTGCATTTAATACCTAATTCATACGTCCAGCTCTAAGAGCACCCAGATTTTGTGATGAAGAATTCCCATTGCACCCCAGGGGTTAGTGTACTCTGGAGTTTCTGTGTTCAATAGGATGAAGGTACCGGATCTATCTCTTCCTACCTGANCCATTCTATGATTCTGTGGCTCTAGCTTGCCAGAGGTGTTCCAGTGCTCCTCCTGTGTGCTCCTAAGCTGTCATCTTCTGCACATATCTACAGGCAGCTGCGTTCAGCAGGCTGCAAAGCAGCTACTGCATTTCTTGCTTTGCTTTTCTAGAACTAGTTGTAGTGGAGAAAACGCAAGGCTTGCAAGCAGTTTTCGTGCTAGCATGTGTTTGATCTGAGTATGCACAGCTTCACGATCAGGAATATGAGAGTATATTTGCTGAAACAACCTGTATTCAGGAACTTTAGTCTGGATAGCTCAAGAGAATGACTTTTGGCCATTGGAATGAGCTACCTGGGGAGGTGGTGGAGTCCCCATCCCTGGAGACTGGATGTCTCCAGGAGACTGGATGAGGCACTTGGTACCATGATTTAGTTAATTAGAAGGTGTTAGGTAATAGGTTGGAATCAATGATCTTGAAAGTCTTTTCCAACCTGGCCAATTCTGTGATCCTTAGGACTACTCTCTGTCCCTAAGGTAGGTGTTTATTAGGGGAGATTTTGCTCAAGTTGTAACTCAGCTTTTCAGTTGGAACAGGCACTTCAGATCTATCCAGCAGAAGAGCTGGGTCCTTCCAAATCGTGCCTGAGGCTGCAGCACAGACAGGGCTTCTACAGCCCCATCACATCTCCACTTCACATCCACAGCAGAGACTGTACTCTGTACACCTTTGGTGCACGTCTTGCCCTGTCATTCTGGGAGGGACATAGATCAAGAAGAGATGATGCTTAGACCTTTCATATGAGAGAGCATATTCACACTGTAGTGTGAGCAGGTTCTTTTGACTAGGAGCTGAACACCGACAGGCACAGTCCAGTGCATGTGGAGGACACTCATAAAGCACTGCTTTCCTTAAACACATCTTCTTAACAGAACACAGGGGCTAACATGTGGCACCAGCAGTTGTGTCAAGTCAAAAAGAACCAAAGCAAAGCAACTGTGTTGTGTGCTATGAATTCCATGAGCAGTTGTCAGCTGTCTGTAGATGATGTGAAGAAAATCTCCTGCCTTAGCTGAATCAGCTCCTTTAACTTCCCAAATGATTCTGCTTGCCCTCTGACTGTAGGCATATTGTGCATGCTTTTAAGCAAAACACTGCTAGGTCTGCGTTTTGTGGTACGTGCATGGCAGGACCCTGGTGATGTGTTCTTATCTTATGTAACTTGTGGGAGCTGTCCTGTGTGATCTGTGGGGACTGGCAGTGCTGGGGAGTGATGTTCTTTCTTGTCTGTGCATGCATAAGCCCCCTAAGGCTCACCAAGTGCAGGCATGAATCCTGTCAGTTTCCCATGCTATCCTTACTCTTTCCCTCTCAATTTCTTGTCCTTCTTTCTTTTCTCTGAGGTTGTGATTATGTTTCATCAAAGACAGTATCCACTGGCTGAAAGATAAGTCAGACTTCAGGGCACAACTGTTACCCTTCACAAAATAGGAATGAGAACTGAAGGATATGGGTTGCAGGGTCAGATCCTCCTGCTGGGCTTTTCACCTGACCCTTCTTGCTTCAGCCTTCTCTGTTTACCATTGGTAGTGCCAGGTAGCAAGACAGCACAGTCCTACAAGTTCAAGGAGTGGCCTCTCATTGAAATGAGGTGGAAAGAAATTGTGGCTCTTGGGTTAAAGAGCAAAAATCTTGGGGCTCTACCTTCTGATTTTCCTTGTTCCATTTTGACAAATCTGATGGTTTTGATGTGGATCTTCCCTGAACTACTGGCAGCTCTAGCAAAGTACCCTGCAAATGTGGGCCAAATGCTGGCTGTGGTGGTGTGATGGTTTGGGAGTTCCCTGCTGGCCCCCGCCCCACCCCACACACACACACTTTATAAAATCACCCAGACTGGACTCAGCTGGCTGGAAGTTAAGGACTGAAGCTCTGTTTACAGCTTAGCACAATGTACAAGCAGAGATATACACAATATACATTTGTAGTTACAGAGATAATACAAGTTAAAGGTAATACAGAAACACAATCCCCCTCCCAGAAATCAGAGTCCCCAGGAGGGGCTCCCAACCACCCTTCCACCTTCTCCCCACCCCTATACCTTACCCCAGGGTTTGCCTTATGTGCAAGGTGAGTTGGGAGGATGAGCAAGGGGGATTAGAAGTAGAGTGGTTAGTTAGGTTACTCAGCAGAGAGGAGAAGACCCACTGGCTCCCAGAGAGACCAAGAGACTCTGTTGTCTATGTTTGTGTTCTTGTTCTTATACATCTCAGCAAGCCTATGAGTGAAGTAGACATCACCATTGTTTGCTTTTCACAGCCTATAATTTTCTCCATTAAAATATTCCAATTAGCCTCAAACCAGCACATGGGGGTTTTGTATTGAATATGATGTGGCACTTAGAGGTATGAGTGTGAGGCACGTATTGAGCTGTGTGCATTAGGAAGTGATGAAGTGACAAAACACAGAGAAATTCAGAATGGCTTCAACACATCCCCAGCATGTTCTGGTTGAAATGCATTATTGACACAGGCACTGCACCCCAAAAGCACTCTTAAGATCTGTGGAGTGTCGCTCGATTAATGAGTGCTTTAGCCTGTACAGATGGTTTTGCTTGAGTGCTTTTACTATACACAGCATGGTTGTAGAAGCAGAAACTGGAGCACTGACCCTTCATCATGCTGTTTATTTTGGAGGAAAGAGCTGAATTTAGGTGGGTTTGCATTTTCTTACTTTTCTAAATGGTCGTTAATAGTTTATCTGCCTCTTCTGGAATCTTTTCTGCTTGATAGTTTTATTGCTCGTCATTCTTCTGCCTGTATTTAGTGGCTGAGCTTTCCCACTGAAGTGTGCAGGTAGCTTTCAGGTGTTGTGTCATAGGTTATTTTAGTTGCAGGTCCAAGCAACACTTTGATTAGTCAAAGTGATTTCACTTTCAGAACCATCCATGTTTCTGCTTTCCTTGACTGCAAGTGGTGTTGAGTAAGGCTCTGCAAGATCAAGTACATTGTTTCATCCCATTTCCTTAGTAAAGCTTAGAGTTCACATCAGATTTCGAGCTCCAAATTGTCACAGGATGCTGTACTCCCACTGAAACATCCAGCCAGATTTGCCAGAATTAGCACCAGAAATAAACCAGAATCAAGTAAAGATGATGTCTGTTCTCTATAGGGTTTTCTTTCAGTGTTTTCTGTGATCTAAAAGTGACTCTAAGGATCTGGAGCTGGGGCCTGAGGGGATATTGGGAGCCCTCTAGTCCAATCTGCTTAAAGCAAAATTGACACCTGTACTAGTGGGAGTTGTCCCTGGCTATGGCAGGGGGTTGGATGATCCTTGAGGTCCTTTCCAACCTTACTATTCTATGATTCTATGACACAGAATTCAGACCTGGGAGCTCTTTCCTGTCAGGCCTTGCAAGCCTGAAAGAATTGAGATGCTGCTGGACAACCTATTCCAATGATTGCTTATGCTCAGAGAAGAAAAAGAAAATCCCTTGCATCCAGTCAGACCCTCCCCTGCAATTTGTGACTGTTGCCTTTCATTATCCTGCCACACATCTTGACAGAGAGCTTGGCTCTGTGATCTTGGTAAGCTCATGGCTGTTGAAAGGCTGCTGTGTAGGTTGCTCAAACCTTTTCCATTGCAAGGCTGAAAACTGAGCGCAGTTCCCAGAGGCAGCCCAGCAAGTGCTAAATGGATGAATTGCTTCTCCTCTGTTGGATGTGCTCCTGTGGGTGCAGGATGGTGTGCTGATAGCCCTCAGTGCTTCTGGGCTGCACTTCTGACATGTTTAGCTTACTGCTCAGCAGGACTGCCCTGCCAGTCAGTCTGCTGGAAGGAATCAGGTGCATGATTCTCTGTTTGTCCCAGTTGAATTGCATGAGGTCCTTGTTACCCCTATCTCTGTTTAGCTCTCTTGGGGCACATGGACTGCATCCTCAGCTCACTATCATGCACAGACTTTGAGGGTGCATTTTGTCCCCTCTCCAAGTCACTGTCTTGGACTTGTACATGACTATAGAGTGTGTCAGCTGCTAACATTTCTCCTGAAACTCTGCATCTCGTTTTGGGTGGAATATTTTCCTCTAAAACATTAGAGGAAATCAGGAGAGGGCTGAATGATCTCTGCTGCAGATTTTGGGGCTGGTTTATAGATATGATGTATGCACTTGGCTCTGAAATGGATACTGATGTGCATCATGGACTTCTGGTTATAAAATCTGGCAAGCCACCAAATTTATTGCTAATTATTTATTTTTAACGATTTTATGTGGGCAAGGCTCCCTAATGAAACAGATTGGAAGATTCTCCTCCAAGGTATTTTTCTATGAGGTAGTGAATGTGGTTGATGATTTGCTTGTGCTAATGTGAGCCAAACTAGGAAAAGGGTCAATGATATCAGGATATTGGAAGGTAGAGGCCACTTTGCTGGAATAATGAGGAGGTGCTTGCCCTCTACAGCTATTAGAGACACTAATGGAATTATAAAAAGTTTTTTCAGGTCATTGTGGAAATGAGTAGTCTTATGCTGGGAAAATGCAGGACATCAGTGGAGTTTGTGTTTGGAACAACAAAATCTGTTAATAACTTGAATGATGCCATGTGATAAATATCACAGAGCTTATTTCATTGTGTTTGAGAGCAAGGGAGAAAACTTACTGAGCCAAAGGAGAGATTTTCTTTTGGATTGTGGAGCACTGATGTTGAGAAAATCCTCTAATTAAATTGACTGGATTAGAAGGCAACAGAACAATTGTGAGATACTGCATAGTTCTGGTGCTTTGTTGAGCAAAAGAATCTGTCACGGCTGTTTGCCTCCTAATTAGTTGCCAGGTTCCTTTTCCTGTTCCCCTTTTTTCCCCTTAAGAATAAAAAAACCCTGTCCCTCAACAATTCACTCTTCTGGATTCTTCAGTGTTGAATGCAACAGATTGTCTCAGAAATACTGAAATGGTTTTGTTTCTTCCCATTACAGCTGGCACAGTATCAGAGGTACTGAATGAATTTGGGTGTTTTTTTGGGGAGGTTTTTACTGTCTGTCCCATTTTTAGTCTTGATGTCAATAAAACTACTCCTAACATCTTAGAAAGGTTTCCATGGTGCTAAGTTGTTTCCCAGTTATTCCCTGCAGGAATTCAGCCCCTTGCAGTGAAGGGACAACTTGTGTGTCTATGTTGTGATGTTTGTGTTGGGACACAATTGGTAGGCAGCATGTTCATCTCTAACAACTGTCCTTTGGCTGGGTCCTGTGCTGGCTGCAGAGTGGCAGCAACGATGCAAAGTGCCAGTGCCAATCATTAATAAATTCAGCGTTGCCACTTAACCTCGATGGCATCCACATGTGTGGAGGAGCTGTTTTATTGGGGGGGCAGTCTTAGTTTTCCTTCATCCTGTGGTCTGATTTGATAGATCCTTCTCTTTTTTAAAAAAAACTCTCTTTATGGCACCCGTGGAATTTTATGTAATTAATATTAGTAGGACTCTGCAACAATTATAATCACAATCATTTTTGTAGGGTTGTATTTATTGGTTTATGATTTTTAATCATTTACCAGATGAAGCTCAACTTTAATAAGCATTTATATATGAAAAAGAGAACAGCTTCTTGGGTGCCCTTGTTTTGATGCTGCAATGTGAATTTCCTAACTAGTGCAATAAGAAATTTCTGTCCTAAATGTGTAGGACTACCTTCACCTGCAAACTTAAAAGTGTGACCAGCAGGAAAAGGGAGATAATTCTCCTCTCTATTCTTCTCTTCTGAGGCCCTGTCTGGAGTACCACATCCAGTTCTGGTGCCCCCAGCATAAGAGGGACATAGAGCTGCTGAAGCAGGTACAGAGGAAGTCTGTAGATGATCAGAGGGCTAGTGAACCTCCCCTGTAAGGAAAGACTGAAAGAGTTGGAACTGTTCAGCATGGAGAAAACAAGGCTCTGGGGAGACCTTCCAGTACCTGAAGGATGCCTGCGAGAAAGGACTTTTTACAAGGGCTTGTAGCGATAGGATGAGAGGGAATGGATTGAAGCTGGAGCAGGGTAATTTTAGACTGGAGATCAGGAAGAATTTCTGTACAGGGAGGATGGTGAGACACTGGAATAGGTTCCCCAAGCAGGTTGCCTAAGGCCAGGTTGGATGAGACCTTGGTCCGGTGGAAGGTGGCCCTGCCCATGGCAGGGTTTTGGAACTGGATGATCTTTGAAGTCCTTTTCAACCTTGACCATCCTATGAATCTGAACTTTCAACTCTATATTCTCCATATATGTCTTCACATGCTGGTCTTCCAAAGGGTGAGAGAATCTTTTCCTGTAAGTGAAAGATAAACATTGCTGGAACACTGCAAATATCTTTCTTCAAGCAGTAGTGAGATTTTGCAAGTTTGGGGAAGGAAAAGGATTTCCAGCATAGAGTAGTGGCCAGAGTGTTATTGAACAATGGCACTAAATGTGTTAGTAGCTTTCATGTGTGATTAGTAAGTAACATCCACTGATGTTTGAATTACTTGTTTGTGTATTGTGTTATGCCACTGAGTTTATACTGGCATATCTATCCTAAGGATAAAACCTTCAGGGCATTAAATGTCATATTTGCAGAGGGTACTGCTTTACTTCACTCTGAATTTTATTTGACAGAGGATGTTTGAACTTAGCTAAAGGGAAAAAAAAAATCTGCCTAATTCCACTCACTCACCACCACTAAAAGCTACATGAGACAAATCCAGGTGATTGATGCTACAGGATTACTGGAATGTTCTTGCCCTGTCCAGGTATTTTAGAACCATAGAATCATGGAATAGTAAGGTTGGAAGGGACCTCAAGGATCATCTAGTTCCAACCCCCTGCCATAGGCAGGGACACCTCCCACTAGTACAGATCACTCAGGGCCTCATNCTGCCCTCTAGCAAGTCGACTGTGCCACACAGCTTGGTGCCATCTGCAAACTTGTTGAGTGTGCACTGTCAAACATGGCACTGACAAAGATGTCAAACAGCACTGGTGCCAGCACTGACCCCTGAGGGACACCACTTGGCACTGGTCTCCAGGTGGACATTGTGCCCTTGATCACCACTCTCTCTATACCACCATCCAGCCAATTCCTTATCCAAAAGATGATTTTGACCTACCATTAGTAATTCTCCTTAAGGAATGATCTCATTTTATGAAGGAAGTGATGCCAAAAAACTGATTAAAAAAAAAAAAATTTTTTTTTTTCCTTCTGTTTACCCAAGAGCCTCCTTCCCAATTTTCCTGAGGGTATATAATATAACATGGTTATTTAAAGCTCCGTATTTAAAATAGATTATTTTGCAGATTTTGATGTTTTCCTTCTGTATTTTTCTCCCACTATTTTGTAATGAAGCCTGAATTTTTAATACTCATTTTTTTTCATTCCCTCAAGTCTGATGCAAGGATGCAGAGGTCATTAAAAACAAAACAAAACATCAACAACAAAAACAGAAGAACAGCATTACAATTTTAGTATTAACCAGTGAATAAACAGATGAAAACAGAATATATGATAATGGCCTCTGAAATGCCTTTCTATTTTGTAGGCTTTAGGAGCTCTATTGCCAGTATTCACTTGCTCATTTGAAATTTATCTTTATTTCATGTGTAAGTTTTCTTTCAATATTTTTGGTCTGGTAATATTAATCATTTATCTCACTTAGCTAAGATGATATATCACTTAGATAAGATGATACTTCAAATAAATGAATGCTAAATAAGTGAAGCTCTGCAGACTGCAGCGTTTCATCTTGTCTGCTGCGTAACTCCCTTGCCCCAGGAAGATGAATTTCTCAGCTTCCATCTTCCATGGTAACGAAGAGTTCTGAGAACCAGACTGGCTGATGCAACAGAATAGCAGCAAATAAAACTGGGAAGTTGCTATGGTAATTGTCATTGTCATAGCTTCACTTGCAGGTGTCACTTTTGAATTTTATTGAAATCCTTATTATTTATTCCAATATACCAGTACAGCAAGATGTATTCCATGTAATTCTGTAATGAGAATTCTGGTGTATTTTATCCTGTGGGCTCTCATGCTCTGTCTCGAGTGGTGAGACATTCTGATTTTAATATCTTAAGTGGCAAAACCATCATGTAACTACTTAGCAAATGAGTACCTTATGGCGGTACATGATATGCACCTCAAAATACTCCTATGAATTTTCTTTGACTTAAGCATACCCACACAGTCTTAGAGGAATACATGGAGGGGGGATGGAAAATCCCATCTCAGTTTCATAGCTGCTTTCATGTCTGACTTTCACACTTCTTGCTTAGGTAGCCCATTAAAGTATTTACAGGACATTGCTTATTTTCTTTCTTATATATATCTTATTAGGTGCTCTTCAAAGTGTTTTGAAGTACATTCCCACTAGACAGGTGAGTGAGTTGTTAGCAGCTTTATGGATTAGCCTGATGACATTTTTGCATAGTTCTTACAAGCCTGATCATTCCAGGAAGGTGTTTTATTGATTATGTGGTAGCAATCATGAAGGATACAGCCTGTAGTGATCTGGTTTATTTTATTGATTTTTGCAGGACCTTAGTTTCATCAATATTTGGGTTGTGCCACCCATTGTGGAATGAAGGTTTAGTTTCTTTGTGCATCTGATCTGAGATCTTGGTTGGAAGTGTAACTACTTACAATGGTATTCCTCAGTTGTTGGCTGTAGAAAAGGGTTGTTTTGTTTGTTTAATTTACTTAAATAACTCATTAAATCAGTCTAGTCTTACATACAGCAAATCTTAACACTGAAAAAGCTGAAATGCTAATTTACCTTATGCGATAGCACAGATTTCAAAAGCCAAGGCCACCCAGATCACAAAACCCAAGCCCAATAAAATAATTGCTGAAGTTACTAAAAGTTTGAATGTTTCCGAGGTGTGGTTATTTTCTTTAAAACCTGAACTCAAGGTAGTGCTGCAGGATCTGTGCAAGGGTGCCATGTAGGCAGGTAGCTGGAGTGGTATGTGATAATAATGCTATGAGCTTCTAAACTCTGCCACTCCTCTGAAGAATTAGCTCATGCTAGGCAGGTACATCCTCTNCAACAGTTTTATGTCCTTCCTGTGCTGAAGGCTTCAGAACTGCACACAGGACTCCAGATGGGGTCTGACAAGAGCAGAGTAAAGGGGGAGAATCACCTCCCTTGCCCTGCTGGCCACATGATAGCTGAAGCTCACTGGTGTTGAGTGTTGGCCATATTTAATCCTGATTAGATATTATTTTTCTTTTAAGTTGCTTCTGGATTTGGAGGAACCAATTCCAAAGGTTGTGCAGAAATGAGTTTGTTTATTTACAGTGAGCTGATGACTCTCTACTGCTTTGCAAAGTATTTCGGTGCAAAAGCACTAAAGAAGCATAAACTTAACAGAAACTTTCAGTTTTACTTTAAACAATAGTTTGAGAATGTTTTGTACTTCTCTTTACCTCCCTCTTCAAAAACACAAAACCAACCAAGCAAGCAAAGGAGAAAAAAAAAAAAACCAACAAACCCCCCTCCCTTTACTCTTGTTGTTGGCTTAAAATTTGAGTTTATATTTGCACAGACAAACATACAAAATATAAAAATCTGGAATTTGTTAGTATGAAAGGAAACTAATTATTCTATGGCAGTGAAATGAAATCATTGTGAGTAAATAAATTTTGGTGAACAACTGCTTTTTGCCAGAACTTCAGGGAAAATTCAGTGTTAGTTGGATGTAAAGACATGGCGCTAAGCCTGTAAACGTTTGTTGCTGGAAGAAGCTCCTGGAATGTACAACTGAGAAAAACAGTTCATTTCTAAAGTAGTGTGATTTTCATTTATGTATTTATTTACTCTTTTTCTTTCTACCAAAATCCCTTTTAGGAGGGAAAGAATCCTCATCTGCACCTGTAAAATATATTAGCACTTCTTCCAGTGTTTCAGTAGACGGTCAGCTTCTCCGTACTGTCTGGTGTAAGGTTTCATTACAACATGAAACTAGGCTTTGAACTAAGTGAATAATTAGTCTTTGACCTACTAATATGAAGAGCACCTTGATATTTGCTCTGGATCATGTGCTGATTTGCCACAGGCAATCCCCTGTAGTTTTTTCAGTCTGCTAGATTAGAAGCCACCATTTAAAGTGCACATCCTGATGGGTTTGATTCAGTGCATTTCATTTCATGTAATGCATTTATCTCTCTCTTTTTAGTTTATGAAGCTTGCAAAACAGCCTCATCTTTAGAAAAGTATTGATCTTTCTTCGTGATCATTGATTTAACGGGATAAAATATTATAGGCCGCCAGTCATCAGAGAGGCTACTCCAGGATGGGGTGAACACTGGGACAAAGGAGCTGAGCTCTGCCAAGAAAGGAGGACAGTGTGAGAGGTGTGGGGAAATAGGAGCTGGAAAAGCTAGCTTGCAGACAGCAATAAATGAGGAGAAAGAGGAGGGAGCAAGAAGGAGATGTTTTTATTTGAGATTATGGTAGATTGTTCGCTTTCTATCTTTCCTGCAGTGCTCATTGGTTCAGCAGCAGTATTCATTTGTTACAGAAGATGGAGCATAAGCTTAATTTGGAATGGAGGAGTCAGGATAGTGTGGGATGTGTTTTCTGAATTACTGTTTTTGGGTTTTCCCCAGTAAGGTGTGAAGAAGGGCCACCTGAGGACTGTACTACATGCTGGAATAACACGCGTATCAACGTGAATGAGCTTCTAGTAAACAATTTCTTCTTTTTAAAATTGATTTTATTCTTACCTGTGTACATATGCTTTAAGGACTGACACTGATCTGCATCTGCCTGGCACAGCATAAGCCACTGAAGTAACAAAGTCTATCTCTGTATTGGTAATAGCACTTTATTTGAAGTCAATGTAAAAGAAAATGCTTGAAAAGCTCTCAGAACATCATTGGTGGTCTGATTTGTTTGGTGTTTTGGTTCACTGTTTTCAGCAAAAGCTCACCAGAGTAGCCTGATGTGTGGCAGTTCCCTCACTTAAGTGTCTTCTGAGCTCTAATCTATTACAGTTTCTCTGGAATGTGGAGGAACTACTTGGCTGGAGACACCTAGATTTGACTGGACTGGTTAGGCCACACCTTGAGTACTGCGTCCAGTTTTGGGCCCTTCAATTTAAGGTGTTGAAGTGCTGAAATGAGTCCAGAGAAGGGCACCAAGGCTGGTGAGGGGGCTGGAGCACAGCCTTGTGAGGAGAGGCTGAGGGAGCTGGAGGTGTGCAGCCTGGAGAAGAGAAGGTTCAGGGGTGTCCTCATTGCTGTCTACAACTACCTGAAAGGAGGTTGTAGCCAGGTGGGGATTGGTCTCTTCTCCCAGACACCCAGTGACAGAACAACCACAAGTGGTGCCAGTGTAGGTTCAGGCTAGATGTTAGGAAGAAGTTCTTAGTGGAAAGAGTGATTGGCATTGGAATGGGCTGCCTGGGGAGGTTGGTGGAGTCCCCTTCCCTGGAGGTATTTAAAAGGAGGCTGGATGAGGCACTTGGTGCCATGGTTTACTTAATTAGAAGGTGTTAGGTGATAGGTTGAACTCGATGATCCTAGAGGTGTTTTCCAACCTGGTTCATTTGGTGATTCTGTGAAACTGCCTCCTGTAAAACAATTGTAGCAGCCTTTCCTTATGCCAGGGGTACTGCTGGTCCCCCTCAGGATCTAGCCTTAGCTCCTTCATAATTTGAATCCTGCTGATGGCTCATGCGGAAATCGGTTGACCAGAAATAGGGCAGTGGGAATGCTCTGGTGTCCTACTTTCCCAGACCCCGTTGTGCTGCTTTGTCCCTGGAAGCCAGCAGTGTATTCTGCACCACTGCAGACATTTTTTGCCAAGACTGTTCTTTTAAATATAGATCTTAATGTTCCTTTTTTTTTTTTCATTCAAATGTTTTGAGGGAGTGCTAAGCCACACAACTCTACTGTATGGATTTCACGGTGGTATTGCAGCTGCAGGACTGTCTGCAGATGGAGCAAATGTTGATTAGCTCTGGGCTCCCATTTATTTATTTATTTATTTATTTAACAATATCTTTGTGGTGCCTAAAAGCAGTTCTCTCTGAGTCTCTGCAGCTGAACGATATTGAACAGCAGCCCTGACATATGGCAGCAAAATGTCAATATCTTCTTTCTCCCAAGTGCCTTTCAAGGAGCAGTCCATATGTGCTTTAAAATTAGAGTACTCTCACTGCTCTTTTGCTTCAAGATCAGCCTAAACAAGGGGAAGTTTCTGCTGCTGCGACCCAGGTCTGTCCTTATGCACCCATGTTCTTTTCAGGTCACTCGCTGGTTATAGCTAGTTACTTGGCTGTTTGCTAGCTCCATGGAAGTTGCAACTCCCAGAGTGATTCTGGAGGGAGATGTACAACTTTTAACCTACTACTGCTATGTGCCAGGGTGAAACAGTGTCAGCTCATTGCTGGCTTTCAGGTGTTCTCTCTTTTCAGCCACCTAGAATAATTGTATTTGGTGTTTTTACCTAAATCTAACCTTCTCTTTTCCACGGGAATTGAGTTTTACAGCTGGTTAGATATTTGTTTGCTGCATTTCCTCAGACCTTTTGTGAACTGAGGTGCTTTGCTTCTCAGTTCAGCTGTAACGCCTTGAAAATAAAATGTGTAGATTATACTTGTAACTGGTTAAAAAAGACCGAGTTAAAATTGCACAGGACAAAACATTTGCAGTGTAGCTTGTGTTACAGTGATACTCTGTCTCTCTTTAAGGAGGCCAAATAGTTTTCTGCATTTGTCATATGCTGTTACTTCAAATCAGAAAAGCGGCATATGAACATCTTTATAGAAGGTCACATAATTAGTTTTTGAATGAGACATTCTGTTGTCAATTTGGCATATGTAGGGTTACTTGTATAGAGTTACAAATGCCTTTGTACCTGCCTGTATGTAGGGTCTGTAAATTACTGTGTGGAGTAGGACAGCATAAGAAAGCACTGCTAGCTAGCAAGTGTAAGACGTCGGGGTTATTAACGACATTTTCAGGTTATTTGATAGCTACAAGAAGCATCATTGGAAATTGGTCAGAGAGGTTATCCTGCTTTTTGACAGTAATTGTCAGAATATAGCTGTAAAATAGTTACTGGAGTTGAGGGGTCACCTATTCTGCCACTTTAATGCACTAAGGCATAGGAGTTCGTACTGTGCCGGTGCATTGTGCTTTAATAAAGAGCAGAAGATAAGTGCAGAGTGATGGTGTGCTGTGGTGAGAACTTACTTCAGCATTAAGTCATTCTCCTGTCACTTAGCTGCTGGCAGAGCTCACCTTTGTCTACGTGGATTTTTAATGAGCTTTAAAGGTATAATAGGCTTTTACTTTTTATAGATATGCTTTTGTAGTTTGCCTTAAAACTACAGTAATGCCAACGACAATTTTAAGTAGCAGTGACTGTTTTCTGTGGGCAGGAGGGTTGCTTTTATACAACCTTGTTTTTAGCAAAGCCAGATGTGTGCTGGCTGTGTAGATGATATATTGCATTGATTTTTACCTTTTTTTCTCCACAGTGATTTCCTCTGCAGTACTGCATGTATAGTAAACCCTGATATTCTTGGAACATGCCATTTCTTCTTTGCAGATCATTGCACCTTTCACAGGCCCTAATTATATTAAGCCAAAAAATATGGTGTTCTGTGAATGGAAAATGATTGTTCAGTCAGCTAAGACCAAGTAAATTGCACAGCACACTTTTTATCTCTCTAGCTAGCAAGGAGCATGGCAACACAGTGTATGCAGTTTCCATAGAACACATGTCAGCAGGTGCCCTTCCTGACGTGGGTTTAAACATCTCTAGGCAAGGATGAGAAAAGTCTCCTCTGAAGGAAGGAAGTAATGAATAATGTATTTGTAGCTGCTGTTGCCTCCATAAAAAAAGTTGTCTGTGTGTTTCAGGAGAGCAACTGCCTCATTCAAGGTAGGACCTTGGTGATGACTTAGAGCTGTTTTCAGGATGTGTGGGAATACTTGCCCTGTGGTGCCCTGCATTGCCCAGTGTTCACTGCTGCCTCTCTCAGTGGTATATGTAGCTTGGGCTATCTGGGTGCCTCTAAGGTCTCTGTGAGCATATTAACTAAATCTCAGATCAATATGGTAACCAGATGACACGCTTATCTGCAGGTAGTGAAGTCGAAAAAATTACAGAGTGGTATTGCAAAGAGATGATCTTTCTTTTATTTTATTTTAAACTGTTGTTTTGTGCCCAAATTGTTTGGCTTAACTCTGTGATCACAGGATGTCATGGGCTAGAAAGGACCCAAAGAGATCATGG
>WBNM01021963.1:5710-18568 GCA_013399055.1 Ramphastos sulfuratus | reverse complement strand
ATTCCAATTAGCTCAAACCAGTTCTCATTTTAACATGTGACATAACCACAAGCAGTTTAAACTGTTTCAAAGTAATATTTTAGTCTTTGTGAATGCTCACAAACAATTTACTTTATATACAAAAAGTGATGAGTTATATGCTGTGGTTGTTTGGCCCTGGCTGGGAGCCAAATGCCCATCAAAGCTGCTCTATCACTCCCCTTCTTAAATGGACAGGGGAGAATATAATAAAAGCCAGTATAAGATAGGAGAAATTTAATAATAACATTAAGCACAAGCAGAGACAGAGACGTTAGTCTATACTTCCCATTAGCAGACAACGTTCAGTCTCAGGGAATCAGGGTTCTCTATGCTTGGTAATTCTTCTGGAGGACAAATACCATGGAAGAACCCCCTAGATTTCCTTCTTTCACTTCATTCTTATATCTGAGCTGATGTGATATGGCATGGAATAGCCCTTTGACCAGGTTGGATCAGCTGGCTTTGCTGTGTCCCCTCAGCATACTCTCAGGGTGGGGAAATGCTGGAAAAGCAAAGCCTGGGTGCTCAACTCAGCAGTAGCCAAAACATCAGTGTGGTATCAACACTCAGCTACACCACTGCAAAGCATAGCACTAGAAAGATACTTCATGGAGAATTAATTCCAGCTCAGTCCAAACTGACTACATATGGAAAAGGTGTGGAAAATGCTCTTGTTGTGATGATAGTTAAACTAATACCATTTTTCCTACCTATTACTTTTGAGATAGTTTTTGCTTGTTTGTTTGCTTGCTTGTTTTGTCCTCTCTCATATAATCACTGAGTGTACTTCCTTTGTATTCCTTTGTAATGTGTAGATTGCCATAATTTTGTGTGAATGGAATATCTAACATTACTTCAAAAGCTAGAAAACAATCAATGATGGCTAAAATAAATTTTAAACAAAACTCAGTTTCATTGAATTTAGACTCCATAACCTCTTCTCAAAAACTGTAAAATTAAATAAACAACCAGTAAGCAAGAATGTAAATCCACAATCACTTTAACTTGCAACATGAAAACTTACTAAATGGTATTTGGGAAAAGAAATAGAAGGGAAAAAGAAAAATAGAAGAAGAAGAAAACAAAGAAAAAGAAAAATACAGGAAGATACATTTATGTTCATTTTCTTTAATTTTCTAATAAATGAATCTAATTAGAAAAAACAATCCCATGAGTGTTTTCATGTATCAAATTCTTAGGTTTTGTAGACTAACATAAGATACTGCTTTTTTTTTTTAGTGTAATAAACAGTTCATCAGTACTGCAGATTCATTACACACTAGGAAACTTCTGGGCATAATAATGAAAAACATTAAGATATGGTAGTTTGTCTCAGACTCGAAACTAAAGCCCTAAATCACCGAAGATTAAATTTGGACCATGTCCCAGTGTGAGAAGAAGAAATACTATTTTTCGTTGATGTTGTCTGGGAAAAGTAATCAAGAATAATTCATAGGAAAGGGATAATCCTTTGGACATAATCTCCTACTAGTTGTCTAGATGACCATCTATCTCATGCCAGTATCTGTATTTTATTTTCATTGCAGCCATAATTGGAGGAGTTTTAGGGGCTCCATCCAACATTGTAGTCAGTGAGCCTGTAAATTTCAACTTCTTGACATGATCATTACAATCAGAAAAATCATCTGTAGCAGAGGTGATCAAATAGTGCTCTTTCTATAAATTACTGCGTGAGTTACTCTCCTTCATCCACATCTGCTTTCTCTGTTTACCAGCATTAATGTTTAGAAAGCTGCAAACTCATTTAGACAATCTGATAGTCTTAGACTTTGTCCTGTCTTTGTGATTTAGATTAACTGTGTCTGTTCTTTTTAACTAATTGATGTCAAAGACAGGGATGGGAAATGTATGTATGGAAACTAATCCTAAAATATAAAATACTATACTTCAATAAAGCAAGAAGCAAAGCAACGTCTTCTGTTATTTTTCTTAGACTCCACTGAGTTATTTCAGCAAATTGCCAGAAAAAAAACATACATTGGAGGTGATATCACCATCTGAACCACCAGTGGGTGACATTTTGCACTCTGAGACTGGAGCTCTGCGTAACAGCAACAAGGGAGTTTAGCAGCAGCAATATACAATGGTTGAAGAGGAAATGTGGAAGCAGCAGTTACCAGCTGATGCTCCAAACACAAAATAATTAAATCACATAGAAAAGAATAGAAAGTATTTGGTATTAGGAGCCTTGTTTTTATTAACACCTTCACCTTAAGAGATGTTTTTTGGTTGCTTTGGATTTTGCTATTGGTTGGTTTTCTTTTTTTTTTTTTTTTCAGTAAAACAAACCTCTCGGACAACAAAAATGGTGGCATCTTTGTCCTTACAGCACCATTAAGGATATCTACTAAGGCACAGGTAAATACTAAAGGAGAACAGTATCATGATTTATTTCATGAGTTTAGTTGTTGTGGCTTTGTTCTTTATATTATTAATTCTTTATCATTCACAGAGTATCTGAGAATAAAAGGAGATATTTTGCGAGAAGATTGGAAAGTGAGTCAGTAAAGTGGTGTCTTGTTAGCACACATACATTTCCTCCCTTAAGCTATACAGCAGTCCTGCTGGAATTTAAAACTCTATGTCCCATTTTTTTACCAAGAATAAGAAATGAAGAAATTCACACAAGTCTGTAGCTTCTAGATATATTTCAGAAAGAAAAAAAAATGAAAAAAAAAGTAATTAAGTAATTAACAGCTTGTTGTATTTATTTTATATTGTCAAGTTCAACAAGGATCTGAAGATGGGATTATGTATTTAGTTACATATAACTTGGAAAAAAAAGAAATGTGCATTTATCTGATAACCCAGTGGGTTCAAACTAAAACATAATTTTCCTGTCTCCTCCGCTTCTCTCCAGTTCCATGTGATAAACCTTTTGACTGCATGTATCCAAACTGATGGGTTTGATTCAAACCCTTTAAAGCATTAATAGCATTTTAAAATTTCTTATGATCAGGTTCCATCACTCTGCATGTACTTAACAATTAAATGCAAACCAAGACATAATGACTCAAAAAACCTAATATTTTTTGGGTTGCATTCTCTGTTGGTGATTTATTTCTCTTCAGCTCCAAATACAAAGCTTTGTGGCAGGGCAATCTGGAGCTCTGATGGACAAAACCCTAATGTGTCCAAAAGGACACCTTGTTTCACTTCTGTGTTGCCATGGTGTATAGGACTGAGCAGGTACATACATGGATTAAAAAAAAAAAAAAACATATTCTCTGGCTCTATGCAGTTCCATCATCTCTCCCAAGTAACTACAGAAAAACTCCACAGGAAAAAGGTGTAGCCTTAGTATAAACAGTAATTTTTTTCATCAAATGGTTGATATTACTACTGGTTTAATCACAATTGTTTTTTAACTTTATTCTTCTGTTGAAGTATTGTCTCATATGTTTGTCTACAGCCACAGATATTACTGAAAGAAGAATGCTGTATCAGGCTGTGGCAGTTGCAACCTTTCATCCTTCTTCAGGCAGGACAGACCTTCAGCTGAGGCGTGTGTGGAGTTTATCAGTTTTGCATCTCTGATGCCCCTAAGTCTAAGATCATTTTGTTTGTTGAGACACCCGCTAACTGAGCAATTGACTACAGTCACTCTTGCTCAAGTCACTTGCTGTGGCTCCATTAAAGCAGCCTTTGCAGATCAGAACCTAACGAAACCCCACACTGCCTTAGTGTATATATCTTTATTATAAAGATAAATAAATAAATAAATAAATAAATAAATATATACACATACACACACACATATACATATATCCTGGATATTCATGGGAGAATTTCCTTTTTGAGCGAGTTGTGTGAACATTTTTGGTAATCTCTCCAAATAGTGAAATCACTGAATCACNNNNCCAATATAAAAATTATTAAATAGTTGATTAAATATATGAAGAAAAATACCCCAAACTCATTTGCAGTTAAAACACACAAATTCTTTTATGCAGTTGGTAAAATTATCTTTCCAGAATATATATATACAACTGGATGAATTTTAATGATTTTATGAAAGGTTTTAGAAATTTAAACTGAGGAAGAGTCCTGCAGCATAAGCTTCTGCTTAAAGGCTAAATGTAAACTTTAGAAAAGAGAGTATAATTTACTCACTGTCCTGAGTTTCAATATTTGTAATCCAAAAGTATAGGCAGAAGCATAAATGAGGAAAAGTATAGTCCCAGCCACATGATGGCCTTTCATGTGGTGACAGAGCGGAGAGTGGGGTGGGGAGTGGCTTGCTGCTTACCTAGTTAAAATTCAGTTGTCTGAGAAGATCCACGGACACGAGGCAAATCCTATGTGTCTCTCAGAAAGTCATTGATGAGTGGATGAAGCAGGATACAGGTTTAGGGGCTGAAGCAGTCTGATTGGGTGTTGTGTATAGCACAGGAGTCGGCCCTCCGGCCGGAGTGGCAGGCCAGCAGGTCCTGTTGTCGCAACTCGTTGCTAGGCCATTGCTAGGTCATTACCTAGACTCAGCTAGAGTCAAACCGACTCAGGCTCAGCTGAGCTCAGGTGGGCAGCTATTTCCCAGTGTGAGGCAAGCTGTTTCAGTCCCTTGGCTCAGTTGCCTTGGCTCAGTTCAAGAGACAAGCAGGGTCAACATCTTCTGTCAGTGGATAAACAAGAGAGGTAGCAAGCAGCAAAACCAGCAGTAGCAAACAAACAAGTTGGCCAAATTTTAAGCATTTTGGTAAATATCTTTGATGAATAGTAACAGATAAAAACACCCCTGGAACCAATCCTAGATTATTTCACCAAAAAAGGGAGGTGCACATGCCCAGCATCTGTGACATGTGTTTACCAAAACAAAGCACGGTGCAAAATAAGGCCAAATATGGCATCTCTGTGGCAGACTGAGACAAACCAAAGCTTTTGTCTGCTCTCCAGTTTCTTTCACCCAGGAAGAGGGAGAGAGAGGGGGAATGTGCTGGTTTGAGGCTAATTGGAATATTTTAATGGAATATTTTAACTTTTCAAGTTGACACAAACTGTGATCTTGACCTTGATTGGAAACACTGAGGTGAACTCTTCTTAGCTCAGTGGGCCCATGATTCATCTGGACATCAAGGCAGAGATACAACCTACCAATGGGCACGCGATAGGTCAACTGAAATATCCACGGATGCTATCACCCAAGTCATACATGACTGTGACATCTGTGCTGCTATTAGCAGGCTAAGTGAATCAAGCCCTTATGGTATGGTGAGTGATGGTCCAAGTACAAGTACGGTAAAGTGTGGCAGAATGACTGCTATGGAAGGGGTAATTAATTACTGTGGGACGATATTTTAAAAATACTAATATATAGTTTATTAAATATTCAGAACTCACACCACTCCGACCACCATTTAATAATAATACCAGACTCTTTGCAATGTTATGGGAACTATATACAGGTTGTAACAGGATGTGGAAATAACTATTAAATATATACATTAACTGAACTCGATTNGGTGAAGCCATAGGCTTGCTTTACCCATTTTTGGGCAGAACGCGAGCCTTACATAAGGCAACTGTGTGCACCCTGTTTACCGCGGTTATTGGGCTGACCACAGACCCCAGACTTAGTGGCGCCAGGTTCTTTGTCCCTTTTCCTGCAGTTGCCCTCCCCAAAACAGAAGGAAGGAGAGCAGAAAAACATGCCTGGGCAAGCCAGGACATGTACAAGCCTAATTTGGCCTGTTTAGGCCTACCACAACATTGACTACATCACTTTACCTCGTTCTCATTCTGGCAAGCAGTATGTGCTAACGATGGTAGAGACAAACACCGGATGGCTGGAAACCTATCCAGTTCCACATGCTACTGCGTGTAACATCATTCTTGGTTTGGAGAGACAACTCATGTGAAGACATGGAACGCCAGAGAGAATCGAATCAGACAATGGCACTCATTTCAAGAATAATCTTGTGTAAAACTGGGCCAAAGAGCACAGTATTGAGTGGATCTACCACATACCTTACCATGCACCAGCTTCAGGAAAGATTGAGCGCTACAACGGTTTGCTCAAAAGCATCCTAAAGGCCATGGGAGATGGAACTTTGAAAAACTGGGACAGACATCTAGCACAAGCAACCTAGTTGGTAAATAGTAGAGGTTCAATAAATAGAGCAGGAGTTGCACAATCATATTTGGTCTAAACAGTGGATGATGGTAAAGTTCCTGTTGTACATGAAAAGAATCTGTTAGGAAAATCTGTTTGGGTATTTTCTCTGTTGGGCGAAGGGAAACCTGTCCGAGGGGTGGTTTCTGCTGAAGGTCCTGGTCATACATATTGGGTAATGCAGGAGAATGGTGAAATCCAGTGTATTCCACAGAGAAATCTAACCTTAGCTGAGAGAATTTAAGTTCAGAGTGTATAATACAAGCTGTTAGTAGTTTTCTGTTTTAGATATTAACCTGACGTCCAAAGAATGAACAAGAGAATCTACAGTATGTGAGCACAAACCCAATGTCACCTGGGAGTCCCTGTTCTCATCTCATCTGTGAGGAGACAAAATGTTTCCTGTTTTCTGAGCTTTTGAATCACCTACATCTGAGATAGCTGGAACAAAGTGTGAACTGAACTTGTAATATTTATCATTGTAAATACTGGTTTAGATTAGACAGATAGTTCTCAGCAAAGCTCTGAGTGAAACAGACAGGGGTGCGTTGTGCTGGTTTGAGGCTAATTGGAATATTTTAATAGAGATCAACGTAGTGAGAATAGTACTTTCGATTATTGCAGGAAAAATTAGTTCAGTGGCATGGCCCGTAAGTACATATGGGTTAACCAATGAAAATATCTCTACATTTCTGAATATTATACGTATTTAGATGTGCAAACAGCCAGCCTTTCTTTTGTCATCTTCTGTTTTGGGAGACTACTGACACAACTTTTACAGAGATCAAAATAATGACAATGAAAGAATTCATTCTATCATGGAGAACAGGGGCCAAAAGTATGGTGTTGACATGGTTCAGGAGTTTTCCCCACATACATTTGGGATCACCAGGCTAACTTAGATGGGTGGAATTTAAAATAAAGCTATGTTTACAGCATAACACATATTTACAAACATATGTAAATATATTTACAGATATTTACAATGATATACAAGTTAGAAGTAATACAGAAATTCAAAACCCTTCACGAACAGCAAGACTGCCCAGGAGGGCTTCCAACCAATTCCCCTCCTTTTTCCCACCCCTTTTTATCTCAGAAATAACCAAATAAGCCCTCATTGAAAGCTTGCATGATTAATTTGCAGATAAGCAGAGGTGAGATGCCAGTGCTTATAAAGAGTTAGAAGGAAATTATTAGATTGGATTACATAGGTTTCAGGCAGAGAAGTTAAGGCAAACCACAGCCAGGCACAGACCAAAGTGAGAGACTTTGTTATTGTTATGACTATTTATATGTCTCAGCAAAATCAATGGGTGATATAGACATCACTATTATTTTTCTTTTCACGGCCAATGATCTAATTTCTCTCTTTAAAATATTCCAATTAGCCTCAAACCAGCACAGGCCTTGTCTTTCTGTAATATTGCTTTAAACTAAGGTTGTATTAAGTCATCTTTTTATATGGAAATGTACTCATCCACGTAGCTTCAAGTGATGTGTTTAAATGGACATGGAACCCCTGTAGTACAGAATTTCAATGCATGAAATTACTGCATTTTAAATGCCATAAAAATGTGTTTGCAGTGTATGAAGACACTCTCCCACTAACTATACAAGTGTATAGGTCCAGATCTTTTTATTTATTTTAATATGAGTGGACTTAAAGAAGACGGTGAAAGATATGGTAAATAATCCTTAGTTTATGTGATAGCCTGGACGCTACTTCCCTTCCCTTCCTTTCCCTGCCCTACTTTTCTTTCAGTAACACTTGAGATTTTTTTCCTATCTTTTTTTTACAAATACTACGAAGGTCTAGCTTTTACATTTTATGATAAAATCAGCTTTATCCACTCAGCTTTTGCAGAGTGAAAAATTCTTGTTTCTGCAAACTATGTACATGAACAATCTGCAGCATCCTTCTGTTTACACACTGATTCCTGAAAGTTAAGAGAAATAAGCAAGAAATAAGAGAAAAGGAAATAAGCATATTTTCACGGCAAATATGATATCTAAGATTATGGTCATGGTACCTGTGGAAACAACGTGTTGCTAGAAATAGATGTTATATCAGAACTTCCATCCTGTAGTTAAATAAATTTAAAAATAAAGCTCTACACCCACAAATTGTGTTCTGTAATTGAAGCATAGAAACATAGAATCTTATAAAATACTCTGAAAGTTAAGATCTAATTAGGAAATTAAATTTTTAAAAAATACATGCACAATCTTAATACAATTGAAAACTGAACCAAAACCGAAAAAATACAAAGAAAGTCTTTGAGTCACATTAACATATAGGCCGAGTCACAATGCTGTTTCTTTTTTTATTAAAATAAATTTTTACAAACATAAATATATATGTGCATACGTAATGGTACACGAATGTTTGCAAATGTATGTATACATGTATACATAAATAGCTATATATATGTCTGTGTGCATGGTTCTGAATTTGCCTACCAGCAGGAAAGACCCCTGCTGAAATAAACCTCACAAGGTTGATAATAATTGTGTGTGATTGAGTATGTGTGTTTTACATTTGCATTCATGGGGAAATACGATAGAACACATCACAATTATATCATAGTTGATGAATCATACATATTTTCATCTGATTCATAATGCAATCTGATCTTTATTACCATTGTAACTATAATCAATACATATCAACTGCAAGTGACAGAGAGAGAGACCTCATTAATATAATGAAACAAGTTTGATCAGCAAAACCACAGCAAGTCTGTTCCCATGCAGTGAAAACTTCATTAAAGTATCCAAGTCGGAAGCAGAAACATAACAGCCATACAGTCATTGGACAATTATTCATTTCTCTTTTCACAGATTCACGGATTGCACTGCATTGGTAGGGACCCTCAAAGGTCATCTTGTCCAAACCTCCTGCAGTGAGCAGGGACACCTCCAACTAGATCAGGCTGGCCAGGGCTACATCAAGTCTGATCTTGAATGTCTCCAGGGACAGAACTTCAACCACATTCCTGAGCAACCTATTCCAACATTTTACCACTCTCATTACAAATAACTTCTTCCTTATGTCCAACTTAAACCTGCCCTGCTCCAGCTTAAAATCCTTGCCCCTTGTCCTGTTGCTACAAGCCCTTCTAAGCAGTCCTTCCCTGGCACTCCTGTAAATTCCCTTCAGATACTGAACTGTTGTTACAAGGCCTTTCCAGAGCCTTCTCTTCTCCAGGCTGAACAGACTCAATACTTTCAGCCTGTCTTCATGTGAGAGGTGCTCCAGTCTTCCAATCAGCTTTGTGACCCTCCTCTGGACCCTCTCCAGCAGATCCACATCTCTTTTGTGTTGGGAGCCCCACATCTGGACACAGTACTTCAAGTGAGGTCTCACCAGAGCAAGTGGAAGAATCAACTCTCTTGACCTACTGGCCACCCTTCTTTTGATGGAGCCCAGGATGCAAATGGCATCTGGTTTGGAAGTGCATGTGTTGGTTCATGTCCAGCTTCTCATCCACCAGTGCCCCCAAGTCTTTTCCTGCAAGGCTTCATCATTCCCCAGCCTATATTGATATTGAGGATTCCCCCAACATAGAGGCATTTTCTACTTTGCCCATTTCTTCTTGCACTTCATTGTAACCTTGAGAAATCAAGCATATCATGCTGTGAAAAACCCATTGTTGCCTTACAAAAATGTTTGTTGCAAGAAATGTTTTGTTTCTTCCAAAATGGTAATGTTTTGATCCTCTGTTTTGTGCAATGTTAATTTGTCTAGTAATGGTGAAATTACCATAATAGATTCTCAGCCTCTCTCTTTGTTAAGTGTGAAGCTTTTATTTATTTCATTGTTGCTAATTTTCATTTGGAATATCTGCTACACCAAAACTAGCCCTACCTGTGTTTCAATGCAAAATCTTTTAGAGTGAATGGGTAGACAGATGTACTAATTCTATGCATTACATTTGGTTTTAAATTGGAGAAATTAGTTGTTTAATCTATCTGTTAAAGTGGTGCATTATTAAACCCTTAATACAGAAGGAGACTAGAGGCATAGAAAGCTTAAATTTAGAAGTATTTCAAATTAAGTTTCTTTTCCATAGCACACTAAGACTTTTGTTTTCTTTTTGTTATGTTTTGGTTTTTTTCAGAATTTATAGGTTCATGTAAAGCCAGTTTATCTATTTAGTTTTGCATTTTTTTATATCAAAATCTGTATATTGCAAATTTGAAATATTGGAAATGTAGAGTAAGAACTGGAAAAAATAACAGACACAGAAATAAAATTCAAGCTCAATGAGAAATGAAAAACATATATTTGCAAGGAGTTCATTAACATGATTAACATCAGTACCTTTGCAGTATGTAGTGTGGCATTTCTTACATTGTCTATCTGGTTTATTCTTCATTAATAGATTCACTAGATGTCTTGAAGATTTTTACTCACTTATGGGAGGGATTAGATGCTTCTAAGTTAGTCCCAGATAAGCTTTGATACTCCAGGAGAAATAAATGCTTAGATGTGGATATATAGAAGGAGTGGTTTATTTTATGAGGGATGAGGGCATTTTTAAGGGGTTACCACTGATAATCAACTATGCCAAATTAAAAAGAAAGTATAATCTAGAGTTACTGAGACACAAGCTTCTGAAAAATAATGCCATATAGATGCCACAGTTCAGTTTTAACACAGAGTAAGTCCTGTCACCTTATATTGTGACATAGATGATCTTTGATTGAGTAAAAGCATGTAATTCAATTGAAGAGTTCTGCTGACACAAGACTAGTCTTCAGGTGATTTATGAATGGAAGCAGAGCACTTCGCCTGAATTACAACCTTGGTATTCAGCTTGGAATGAATTTGCAGCATACATGATTTCTTTTATTCTGGGGTGAAGGGAGCAAAGGAATGTAGGGAAGTGAAGAAAACAGAGGATTAAGTCTGAGAATTGGAAACAAACACAAAGAATTTTTTTATTTTTTTTTTAGCACCATTTACAACAGTAATATAGTTCTTTGTAGAGTTTGGAAATCTGAAATGTTGGCATAATTATATATTTCCCAAAATCAAAACACTGTGGAACTTTTAACTATTTTATCTCATGATTAACTGACAAATCTCTTCCATGTATAAAGTTCTTAATCAAAGTTTTCTTTACCAACTCCAATTTAAGAGCATATCTAATGAACTAATATTTTCCTAAAGATTCAATGGCAGGAAAAAAACAGGCAACTGTTCCTGTAAAGACCTTGCAGACNCACCTCCCTTACCCTGCTGGCCACGCTGCTCTTGATGCAGCCCAGGACTTGGTTGGCTGTCTGGGCTGCATGCGCACACTGCAGGCTTGTGTTGAGCTTTTCATCAACCCAGACCCCAAGGTCCTTTTCCTCAGGGCTGCTCTCCAGCCATTCAGCACCCAGACTGGATTTGTGCTTGGGATTGTGTCTACCCAGGTGCAGGACCTTACACTTGGCCTTGTTGAATTTCATGAGGCTGGCTTGGGCCCACCTCTCCAGCCTGTCCAGGTCCCTCTGGATGGTATGTGGAAAAACAATAATTAGTATGAAACCAGATTTTGCTTTAATATAAGTTTTTTGCAGCATGTATATATTCACACCACTGGTGCTCAGGAGCAGGTAATGGGTTTGAGGTTGCATGTCTCTTCCTCACTGAATTTACTTTATTCTCTCTGTGCCGAGTCAAGGTTTCAGAGTCAGTAAGATTCCATTTCACCTCTGCGTGTGACTTTCTCTGAAAAGTTCTTGTAGATGGCCCTGAAGTATGAATCAGAATATAGCCAACACACTGATAAACCCCGAGAAGTTAGAGCATCTTTTGGGTCTAAAAATGCAATGTTAGTCTTAGAGAAATGATGTATTATAGACGTAGAATCATAGAATAGTTAGTCTTAGAGAATTGATGTATTATGGACATCATGTAACCCCTGCAGGAACTTCCACAGAGCACAGCAATTATTTATCCCTGCATTATTTGATCGGACACAACTATCACTAAATATTTGATATATTCAATCATTGATGCAGCTCACTAAGCTCTACTCACGAATTATGAATACTGCATGAGACCATGAACGAGTAATAACACAGTCATTATGAACAAGCAAGAGACAACAAACTGAGATAATAATGTTTTCTTCACTGGGAAGCAGTCAGATACATGCTCCTTGCAGGCATGTTTTGTAAGAAAGTTCAAATTTTAAAGAGAAATGTTAGGAGTATTGCTACAAGCAGCTGCAAAACAACAAATTGCATTAATTCCCTCTCTGAGACGCAGTTCCTTTTCAGTTTCTTTTGGCACTGAGTCCATAGATTTTTTACTAGGTTATGCGATACCAAGTAATCACTTCTTCCACAAAGGTGGTGAATAAACCAATGAATGGTGATTTGCAAAATCAACATTTAGCCTAATTCCTGTCTGTTCTCTGCCTACATGTTATAAAGAGAATAAATCAATGAGCTTTGCTTCTTGTTTTGTTTTATAAAAGTTCACATTTGTATGGTGGTGTTTTTTTACAATGAGTAAGTAAAGGCATAGTTTTGAAAACTACTGTTGATTAATGTATATTGCATCATGAATATCATACCAACTTTGTCTTATTTCCACATGAAGTACAGCAGATTTTATTGAATTGCTGAGACAGAGCATATTGCATAGGAAGTCTGAAATCACAGTGAAACAAACTGTACCATGAGAGCAAAACAAAACATGCAGT
>WBNM01021962.1:129465-184910 GCA_013399055.1 Ramphastos sulfuratus | reverse complement strand
TCCAACCATGACTGATTCTATGAATTTAATTTCCAGTATTATAAGACTGAAGGAAGCACAGAACCTTGGATCTCAGAACTCGTGGTCTTGTCTTGTTTAAACATGTGCCTTATTATCAGAGCAAGATAAAATCTATCCAATGTGTACTTGTGACATTAATGTTTTCTAAAATAATGAATTCTTAAAGCCTCTGAGCTTGGAGCTTTGTTTTCCAGATGCAGTGCAAGCATGTTTTACCAGATTGTCCTTTTTTTGTTGAAAACACACTCTCATGGCTTTTATGTGTTACCAGTGGAATGATTTATTTGCACATAATGAAAGGATGGGGAAATCTTACTTTGTCCCTTCTTGTCACATTCTTTGATCCCAATGATCTTTAGGACACCAGTTTTCCATCTGAAAATGGTCTCTGCTGAAATTACTCAACAGAGTAGCAAAGGCCCCTTTGCTTCTCTCAGGCTGCTGTATCCTTTGTCTTGGAAACACCATGGTTAATGAACTCAGCATCTAGCCCCTGCTCCCCAAGCCAACTGCTCTTATTCAGCACTCTGAATTTGTGGCCCAAGAATGTTTCTACTTAGATGAAAACTCTATTTCCCCCAAAAAACTCTGTTCATAAAATAAGGACTTGAGTGACCTTTTGGATTAGTAACACTGAATTTCAGATAATAGGTCTAAATTACTGTATTAGAGGTCCAGATGGTTTCTGCTGCTTAACATTATTTGTTACCTGGGATGTCTGGTACTGGGATATATTTTAGGTCAATGCAGCCACTGGTTGATGCTAATTAAGCCCTGTCATTATGTTCTTTGTTTTATGTGTCTGAGGTGGTCCTCCTGAATGTGCACACCAGGAATGAAGCAATTTTCCTTCATGCCTCACTCAAGACCAAAACAACCAAACCCACTCCCAAAAAAGTGGTGAGTATTGAAAATGAGAGTATGTTTTTCAGCTTGATTCTGGCCTCTCCTTTATGTATTTTTTTTTTTCTATAAGAATGTATCTTGTCTGTCCACTATACTCCAGTAACTTTTCAATTGTTTCACAGAATCATAGAATTTTAGGGGCTGGAAGGGATCTTGGAAGATCATCCAGTCCAACCCCCCTGCTAGAGCAGATCACACAGGAATGCACCCAGATGGGTCTTGAATATCCCCAGAGAGGAAACCTCCACAACCCCCCGGGCAGCCTGTTCTGTCACCCTCACAGTGAGAAAACATTTTTTCATGTTTACGTGGAGCTTCCTATGCCTCAACTTCCTCCCACTGCTGCTTGTCCTGTCATTAGGCATCGCTGAGCAGAGCCTGGCTCCATCCTCTCANGAATGGTACTGGTCCCAGTATTGACCCCTGAGGGACCCCACTAGCTACAGGTCTCCAACTAGACTCTATCCCATTGACCATAACTCTTTGACTTCATTCCTTCAACCATTCCCAACCCACCTCACTATCTGATCATCCAGATCACAATGCCTCAGTTTAGCTGCAAGGATGCTGTGGGAGACAGTGTCAAATGCTTTACTGAAATCAAGATAAACCACATCCACAGCACTGCCATCATCTATCCACCTGCTTATGTCCTCATAAAAGGCTATCAGGTTGGTCAAACATGACTTCTCTTTGTTAAAACCATGATGACCGCTCCTAATGACCCCACTGGCCTTGATATGGCTAAGGACATTGTTTGATCAATTTAACAGCAGATTTGTCAAAATTTGACAGCAAACTCCAGCCACTGGAAACTCAGCCTTCTGAACTTTTCACTGAACACTTATTGATGGTTACTCAATTAGAACTTGCCTCTTCCCTGCCCTCCCTCACCCTTCACCATTATGTGCATCTGTGCACATAATGCAGTGTGCCCAGCTGGCCAGGAGAGCCAATGGCATCCTGGCCTGTATCAGGAACAGCGTGGCCAGTAGGACAAGGGAGGTTTATTCTGCCCCAGTACTCAGCACTGGTCAGGCCACACCTTGAGTGCTGTGTCCAGTTCTGGGCCCCTCAATTCAAGAGAGATGTTGAAGTACTGCAACGTGTCCAGAGAAGGGTGATGAAGCTCTTGAGGGGCCTGGAGCACAGCCCTATGAGGAGAGGCTGAGGGAGCTGGGAGTGTGCAGCCTGCACAAGAGGAGGCTCAGGGGTGACCTCATTGCTGTCTACAACTACCTGAAAGGAGGTTGTAGCCAGGTGGGGGTCAGTCTCTTCTCCCAGGCAATCAGCAACAGAACAAGGGGACACAATCTCAAGTTGTGGCAGGGGAGGTCTAGGCTGCATATTTCCTAAAAGCAGTTTAAAACTTAGAAAAATTAGCAGATTCTCAAATCTAAAAAGGGAACTGAACTCAGTATTTACCAAGATCTTCCTGAAACTCATGCCGAGTCTTTTTTTTTATGCTCCAAATAAGTAACAATGAAAGAGATTTTCTGATAGGTTTTAAAGCCTCAACTTATTTAGTGTGGCTTTGATATATTCTTGAGACTATTTATGGCTTATAGGAGAATTTATCTGAGCACTACATGTGAGAAAAGAAAACCCACAACTGATTTAGGTAAACTTTTACATTTGTACTTGCAATCCTTTGTGTAGGAGGATGTGAAAAACAAAATGGGGCGGGGAGGATGACACACACAAAGGAATGGAAATTTTCCAGATTGTGAATGTACTGACCTTTTAGTAAGGGAGCAGCAAGATGTGCACTCTGGGGTTTGGTTTTCTTTTCTTGAACATTTCAGGTTATTACAATGAGTCACCAATGCCCTTAATGTCTAGGTATATTGGTCCCTTGTGAGCTTTCCCTCTCCCCTCTTTTTCCTATATGCCCAAATGCAATTTAAAACTTTTTTTTTTTTTTTTTTTTAATAGTTATTGCTGGTCTAGATGTAAGTGCCCTGTTGCTGTGTTTAGTCAAAACAAAAAAGGTAGTTTGCATCCACCTGGACTATCAACATGTAGTTTGCCTGATCTCATGTTTACAGGGTGTCAGAACTCCTGTGCTCTTGGCTTCATTTGTAAGTTAGATAGTGCAACTTATCTACGGTTAATATTTTCCGTTTCAAGTTGGCTTTTCCTAAGTTTTCCATTTTTTTTCCCCCTTATTTTTCTCATTATCATCACACAGAATCACAGTTATGAGTTGGAAGGGACCTCAAAAGATTATCTAGTCCAAGCTCCCTGCCAGAGCAGGGTCACCCAGAGTAGGTCACACAGTCTTGAATGTCTCCATACAAGCAGACTCCGCAACCTCTCTGGGCAGCCTATTCCAGTGTTCTGCTATCCTCACAGTGGAAAAGTCCTGGAGGAGTTGATGAGCCACATCTTCCAAAGAAAATTCAGTCAGTAGTTTTTTTATGGACTAACTGTCATCTTAGATCTGGTCAGCAGATAAAACCTACCTCTTTAGTGCTGGAAAGGGGCTTGATGTTTGCAATGAAGCTAATGCTCCGAAGTTCAAAATAAGCAGTTCATGTTCCACGAATGCATTTGATACCTTTGGGAAACTGAGAAATGTGGGCACTAGTGAGTGATCTTAAAATCATAGNCCGCGTGCGCACACTGCAGGCTCATGTTGAGCTTTTCATCAACCCAGACCCCAAGGTCCTTTTCCTCAGGGCTGCTCTCCAGCCACTCACCACCCAGCCTGTATTTGTGCTTGGGATTGTGCCTACCCAGGTGCAGGACCTTACACTTGGCCTTGCTGGATTTCATGAGGTTAGCCTGGGCCCACCTCTCCAGGTCCCTCTGGATGGACCCCTTCCCTCTAGCAAGCTGACTGTACCACACAGCTTGGTGTCATCTGCAAACTTGCTGAGGGTGCACTCAATTCCTCTGTCCATATCGCTGACAAAGATAACCTTTTATTTTATAGGTGGATTTAGATTTGTGGGAGAGTGGCTACAGGGGTATCTTTCCATCTCCTAGTTCAGTAGCTGAGCTGCTTTGCTCCCCAGTGAAGCTTTGTGAGGCCTTGGAGAAATGCCTTGTTTCTCACTCCTAAAATCAGCTTGAAATTAAGATAGGTTCTATTGTTTCCATAGATAACATCCTGGCAGACTACAGATACAGTTAAGTAATACATTAATGTTTGAGGGAATAGTTTTCCTTCATCTAACTGCATGCTTGTCCTTAAGACCAAAAAAAAGTAACTATGGTTTATGTTCTTGGCTAGGATTAGAGACGAGAGCAGTTCTACTGAAACTGCAGATCGTGTTGTATGTTACTCTTAGTAGCACTGAGAAGATGAACTTGCTAGTTTAAGCTGGTTGTATCTCTGGAAAACTTCTAAGATAAAAATCATAGTTAATATTTGTGCACGCCGTTATCATTAAGGTTGCATGTGTGTAATTGGTAAAGCTGAAACCCTAACAATATATTCTGATGGTCATTTATATCTCAACAGTATTTTTTCTGTAATTTATAGGAGAGAAGAACAGTAGCTAATGGAAAGTTAACGGTGCCTTTTCTTCCTCTCTCCTCTTTGTGGATGCTTAGGGATGTCTCACAGAGGGCACCATCAAAGCCAGATGTTTCAATGCTGTGAAAGACACTAAACTGGAGAAGGCACTAGAGAAGGATGACAGCATAGGAAAATAGACGTTCACCAGACCTCTCAAGGAAGAATTCTGGACAAGTGGTTACTTCATGTACTTCAAAGACCATCTGTACTACTTGATGTTGCACTCATGCTGTAGTGTCATTGCATTCCACCTCCAGAAACCTGCTCTGTCACCTCTGCTGTTTCAGTCAACACCGTCATCCAGTTTATTTTCATAAACACTGGTAATGCAGCAGTGACGCTTTATTAACATGCTGACTCCTGTGATTAGATGGGACTTAATAAGAAATCAGTTTCCTTTGGTGGACAGTCTTATTTGAACATAGCCTTCTTCCCTCTCTCTCCAGAGCCAAATTTGCAAAGTAGAGTCCCTTGTTTCAGTTTCTCAATCCTCGTTTTTAGGTAAAAAAATTGATCTTGGAAGCTTGCTGCAGCAGCTGAAAGTGTTGGAATAAAGTTCAGTCCTATCATGATGTGTCACAGACTGAGATCCAAGGCCAAGGCCTGCATTTAGCTTTTCTCTGTCTGTGAAGAGTTACCTTGGTCCCAGGTTAAAGCCTGATTCAGCACATAGATGTTAATGTGTTTTTCCTCAGGAATTTCAGTCCTAAGAATAAATCTTTAGCTATGGTTTTACTTCACATCTATTAGGGAAAGAACTACCCATTGTTGCACCTAAGTAGGTGAAGCAAACTTCATCTGAAAAGCAAAGGGAGGTAGTTTGCTGGGAATGGGGAAGTGGGGGAACTGCTGCTATGCTCAAAGTCAGCAGAAAGAGCTCAGGGCAGCTACACCTCTTTTTCTGCTATTACAAGCATTTTAGCTTGCCTTTTTTTTGTTCCTTCCTCCTTGACAAGAGGCTTCTCAAAGAGAAGGGAAGATCCTGAAACTGTTTGCCTTGAGGCCTGGGAGGGGAGGAAAGAGCAGCTTATACTGCTAGATTAGTACAGAGGGGCAAAGGGCAGATATGTGGCTAGGGGTGGAGTGGTAGAAAGGAGGGAACAATGTAGGCTGCAGTTAAGGAGGAACACTGGATTAATTAGCCTTGGGAAAAATGTGCGGTAAAAAGCCAAGAATTTGTTACAATAGATTAAATGTCTTTTGTTGAGATGTGCTTCAAGTCCCCAAACTGAATCTGAAAAATAAAATCTTCAAGCAGTTGAAACTAAAGCCATTTATAGAGAGAGCTTAGCTCCTTATGTGACATTAAATGGTGTCCAATAAAACTCTAAATCCCACAACCTCATCACTCCTCAGGGTATTTGAAGAGCTGCCTCAATTTTTGAGCCCACAGCCTTGTCTATCTTCATGTCAGCACCTTTTTAAAATATGACACATTAATGATCTCACAGCCACTTAAAACTTGTAAAAAATATTTTTTTCTGTGCAACTGCTGAAGGTTTCTATGTCTGTGATTATGCAAAGCTGAATAGTATTACAGTAGTAGCTATACTACATTAGCTGTCATTGCAGCTAGATACTTGAAATTCGATGCAGTATTGTTATATAGAATAAATGTCATCACATATGACAGGAAATGTGACGGTTTTAGGAAAGACATGAATGAGTCTCTCATAAATTCATCTTACTGGAACTCTGTTGCAGAAAATTACCCACTGCTGTCACAATGCTCTTAGGTTACGCCTCCCTGATTTCTACTCATTTCTCAGTTCTGCCAAGACCTTTTACCATTCTGTCATCACCAAACGGGACTTTTAAAAAAATCTTGTATTTGCTGTGTCTTTATAGGAAATGCCAGATCATGACCATGGTGGGAGATTTTGAGCACCAGCCACTGTTCTGGTACCTGCTTTGGCGGTTTCTCAGATTTCTGTATGCAGAAATACTGTCATAAACCCCCTTCAGTGGAAGTTTATACTCGTCGTCTTCCTGTTCTCCCCCCGGGACTTTTAATAACTTAAGTCTTTCACCGGTCACGTTGTTTCCCTTTTTGCAATCTGCATGCTGCCTATATTAGGAAATGTGGCTCAGCAACCGTATTTTACCGTGGTGTCGAGAAAAGGTAAAGCTGCAGGGCTTGCAGCAAGTTCCATCCTGACCACTTCCTCAGGGCAGCACAACTGTACGAGCCGGCAGTGTTTCGAGCCGGCCGCAGCGCTAGCGAGAGCCTCCCTGCGACCCGAGGCGTCTGAAAAGCCCCCTCTGCAGCAGCCGCGCTTCGTTCCGCCTGCGCTAGTACGGAGTCCCGTAGGCAAGGCCGTGGGCCCGGGCTGATGTCCCCTGGGCCGCCCCCTTCCCAGCGGTGGGAAGTACGGGCCGTCAGCCAGCCCTGAATGGCGCCGCTCCCGTGGGGCTGGAAATCCCCAACCTGGGCAGCCGCGGCGGGTTTCCCCGGCCGACAGGAAAGTACCTAACGTCCCTACTGACAGCGCCGCGGCCTCCTTCCCTTCTCAGAACGAGCGAGAGGGCGGCGAGGCCGAACGCAGAAGCCGGCTGGCTGAAGGCCCCCGAGACTGAGAGCCACGGGTAGCCCAGGGAACCGCTGCTCCCGCAGGCGGCCGCCACACGAAGCCGCTACCCCGCGCTCCAAGCCCGTCCGCTTGCCCCAGCCCAGCAGCAGGAAGTGAAAGAGGGTAAGCTCCGCCCGTCCCAGCACAACGCGCATGCGCTCGGCGCTACCGGGGCTTTCCCGGTGCCGTGCCTCTTCTGGGGGTTAGCTGGGGAGGGGTGGTGCCGGCCGCAGGCACCTCTCCTCCCGCGCCCCCTTCGCGGGCGCCGTATATAGGCAGGGGCGCGCATCAAGACCCGCCTGCTGCTGGGGGCTCGGCCGGAGACTGTGAGTCCGTGGGGAGGGAGTGTGCGGGTGGGGTTGGGCCGCGGCCCTGCCGGGAGGACGCTGCCGTCTGAGCCACGTCGGGTCTCCGCGCCCGGCTGAGGGCGAGGCGGGTGGGGGCGCCTGTCAGCTACCGTGCGGCGCCGGCTAGCGGCCGCTGGGTTCCACTCGCGGCAGGGGAGAGCTGGCGCGGGCGGGGGGGCTTGGTTGTGCCCCAGGCCGTGGTGTCGGGCGCTAGAGGGAGGAGAGAGTGGTGGCCCTGCAGACTGGCCGCTTAGGGCTCTGCGGGAGACCTGAGACCGCTCCCAACAACCCGCAGGTGCGGCGGTAGCGTGAGGAGTGGCGAGGAACATTGAGTTTTGAGGTGGTTGTACCTTAAGTTGTGTACCTTAAGTATCGCTAATGTGGCCTTGGATAATACGTTAGTGTCGCTCCGGAGTAGGGGAGGTAAAAAGCCGCAACACAAAGCAGTGGAGTGACTCTGAAAATCAAGGATACTCAGGGCTGTAGTGGAGGATAATATTAGAAGAGTTAAGCAGGAAGTGACTGCAAGATCTCAGGTTGAAGAGATCTTAAATATTTTAGGATTATCAAGGGTCTCAGTTTACTGTCAGGTATCTGACTTTCTCCAGTATGGAAACTGGCTTAACTTCTTGGACTAGAATCATTCATGTATGCTGATAGCTTAGTCTCACCATATGTGTTCAAGGAGTGGATTCATAAAATGCATTTGCAACTCGTGTCCTTAGTGATTAAGTAGTTAATAGTAGTAATAGTCTGTCCTTATCAAGAACAAACCTACGAAGAACTACTGAGATGAGTAGAAAACGCTGCATTGTTTTCCAGTAGTAGGTGATTTTTCTAGGGCCGTGTCATCATGACGAGTATTTATTTGTCTTGTGTATTTCCTGGAACTTTTTAGGAACTGATACTGTAAAAGAGACTGCTATCTATGAACAAATATAAAAATCATACATTTTAAAACTTCAACATTTTATCTTTGTGCTCACGTGAAGTTTTTGGTGAAGCTCAGTTTTGCTGCTGTGATAGAATCATCATAGAATGGTTTGGGTTGGAAGGGACCTTGAAGATCTAGTTCCAACACTGCCACGGGCACCAGGTTACTTAAAGGCACATGCAGCCTGGCCTGTGCTTTAGTGTCAGTGTAATAAAACTGGATCTTTATTGTTTGAGAAACAGGAGGCTTAAACCAGTTTAAATGAAAGCAACTTTTTAGTGCAAGATCTTACCTCTAGTTATACAGCTTGTCATCAAGCAGTGCAACTTGATAAAAAACTCTTGTCAAAAAAAGTTCTGCTTGTGGATTACAGAGTTTTGCATATGTGTCAGGAACAGGGAAACTTAAGCCTGTAAAATCCTGTCTACATGACAGCGTGTAAAGTTGACTCCCTGAAACTTTGTAGCTAACATTACAAAAAAGCTTACATTGCGATTTTACTGTTTCAATTTTTGTAGGTTCTGTTTGTATAGACATTACATGCACCTCGTTATGTATATTTTGAAACACTCCTCTTTTTCTTCCTTACAGGTTTTGTTCCACCTGAAAGAATTAAATGATTGAAACTATAAATACTTACAGTTTCTTCTTGTGAACAGTCAGTATCAGTATGGAGGCGTAGGCACCTTAGAAGGGACATTAGTCTGAACTCTGGGAGGTAGTTCTGTGCACAAGTAAAGAAACTAAGGCTTTAATTTTTTTATTTAATCCAAGGATTCTGTTTGCTTCTCTATGCCATAAACATGGCATACAGAAAGAAATTAATGCAACAGTATAAAGCATTAGAATGTCCTGACATAAGGCAATTAATTTATGTTACATTTGATAACTCTATACGTTTAACTAAGGCACCAGGCTAAAACTGAAATACTCTGTTCAGTTTGTGCTGACATTGCTGAAGGAGAAAAGCCCGGGGGTGTTCCAGACTTGTTAGTTAAGACAGGTCACCCTTGTCAGGGACAGTGTATAGGATTTGTTTATATCATAGCTGAATATTCATTATACGTGAAGTTGAGTATAAACTAACTTCTTTAGCCTTAACAACAACTACAATATGCAGAATTGAGGGGTTTTTTTGTTTGTTTTTTTTTTGGAAATCTACTAGTAGCAAATAGATCAGTTCAGTAGTGGCAGCCCAGGGACTTTTTTTTTCTTATCCCTTTGGAGCTTGATAAAACATTATTTTCAGCCTCCTAAAGAGGTTTACAAACTAGAATCTTTACTTGTGTGTAAACTGCATATTTATAAGATGTCTAGGGTGAATAGTTCTTAAATAACGTATGTTCTGGTTAAAAATTAGGTAATTTTAGTTGGCCCCCATTTCAGTTTCTTTATTAACAAAGGATATTGATAAGCCCATTTGAGGTTTTCCTCTATCCCATCTCCACTAGCCTAACAAATTGGTAGAGCTCTCCCATGTATACAGTACAAGGAAAGCATGTGATGCCTATACCTTTCAAGGGAAAGCACTTTTTGACGTGCTTTCTTCAGTTGTCAAAGTGGACTGGTGCAGGCTTTGCACTGAAAGCAGTTGTGTAAACTAAGGTACAAGAATGTCCTGAATGTTTAAAGGCTATTTAATCCTGAGGCTGATTTTTGTTCACATAAACATTCAAAGTTGCACACTAAAGTATTTCATTTTCAGGTTCTTACTTTTGTACAGGCAGGGGTTATTGCAAATTGCATATAACTACCTCCCAGAGGAAGACTTGTCCCATTGTTCATAATGGACTGTTTTGAGAAGATAATGGAAAATAGCTCTTTCTTGGGTAGTGTAATGAAGCAGAGTGCTTTTAGCTGTGAATTCAAGTATGACTTGTCCTGTGAGCTCTACAGAATGTCAACGTTTTCTACTTTCCCCCGTAACGTGCCGGTGTCAGAACGGAGTCTTGCTCGTGCTGGATTTTACTATACTGGTGTGCAAGATAAAGTTAAGTGCTTCAGTTGTGGCTTAACATTGGACAGCTGGCAACCAGGTGATAATGCTATGGAAAAACATAAACAGCTGTACCCTAGCTGCAGCTTTGTTCAAAGCAAGCCTTCAGTTAACAACCTTGGACTGTCCTCTCGTTCTGCCTGTTCACCTCTGGTCGCAAACAATCTCTCACCATCTCTACATTCTGGAACACTTTCTCCAAGTTTAGAACAAGTTGAATATTTCAGTGGCTCTTTTTCAAGTTTTCCTCAAGACCCAATAACTACTAGAGCAGTTGAAGACCTTTCATTCTCAAGACCTGAACTTCACAATCCTATGAGTACAGAACATGGTAGACTACAGACTTTTCGTTCATGGCCACTGACACTTCCCTCGTCTGCTGATCTGGCAAAGGCTGGACTTTATTATTTGGGGACGGCAGATAGAGTTGCTTGTTTTGCCTGTGGTGGTCAGCTGAGTAACTGGGAACAAAAAGATAATGCTTTGTCAGAGCATCGTCGGCACTTTCCTAACTGCCCTTTCGTGGGAAATCTTACCCGAGAGCGGCCAAATTACATGGTTGCAAATGTGAGCATGCAAACCCATGAAGCACGTGTTAAAACATTCACAAATTGGCCAACCAGAATTCCAGTTCAGCCTGAACAGCTTGCAGATGCTGGCTTTTACTATGTAGGTAAGACAAACTTAAGTCTTCAGTTTTATTCATACAGCTGTGTTAGCATTTACTTTAAATTGTGTGACCATTTGCTAGGTATTTAGCCTTGTGATAATTTTTTTTTTAAGGTCGCAATGATGATGTCAAGTGTTTTTGCTGTGATGGTGGGTTGAGGTGCTGGGAATCTGGAGATAATCCATGGATTGAGCATGCAAAGTGGTTTCCAAGGTAACTTGTAAAATCTTTATCATAGTTTGTTCACATCCTCAAATACTTTTAATTTTGGAAAGCATATATTGCACTTAGTTTTAACTTCAGCATGTGCTGTAGAAAGTCACTCTTTCATTTGGATCTATTTCATGCACCTCTGTTTTAAAGCACTGTAGTGCTAAGGTGGTCTTAAAACATTTCTTCATTAAGCATGGTACTTAATACTCCTATTCATTATTAAAAGCAGTGCGCACCCCCAAATCACTTCTAGCAAGTGAGGCTGCATTGTTAATGAGCATGCTTTACTAAGAGCCAGTCAGAAAGTGGACTGAGGAGAGCAAAAACTACTGAGAAAAGAAGGAACATTTAACTCCCTTGGTCTAGTTCTGTGTCCATGCTGAATATTCTTGAACCAGTTTTTCAGCTTATGCAGTTTGATTTCTTAGGTGTGGAAAGACTTGTGAAGATCTCAGCAGCTGTTCAATGTGCCTCTTCTGGAGAAATGACAGAATTAACTTTTAAATGTCTTCTGTAATTACATGGCAACTGCATACCTAATTGCTACCTGTGCCTGTCTGAATTGCCACCTACGTTAATAACACAAATAGCTGCACTTAATTTCAGGGAAGCTCATAATGATTCTTCATGTTGTAGATCTCCAACTAGTGAGTCTTTCATGGACAACTTACCAGCTACTGTTGGACTGCATGATGTACACAGAGTTAAATGACACCTTTGTTTTCTTCTGTGTTACACCTGTCAGTAAATGTACTCCCAAGTCCATTAATGGACTAAACAGGACCAGAGACATCTATCCTTGATAGTGGTGATAAATGTTGTCAACTTCTGATTGATTTGAATAGGAGGTAGGAATGATAGGAGATAGTCAGTATATCACTGTACTTTGTAGTGATGCTGATGTGGTATCATTTCTCATGAGGTGACATTTTGAATAGAAGTGGTTGCAGAATGTAAGGCTGCTGCATTTACATATGTAAGCCTACTGGCTGCTGAACATCATGGAAAAGCTTTGTAAAAGTGTCAGCAGACACTGGGGTGCATCAAGCTTCCAGTTAAGAGAACTCTTTCCTTTCTGAAGGAAATACGTATTTAAGTTACTGTAAACTGTTTCATTCTTCTGTTGTTTGTTTGCTTTGTTTCCCTTTGGTGAGTAGAAAGTACATTTTATCAATATTTCAGGTGTGAGTATCTGCTTCGTGTGAAAGGAGGAGAGTTTGTAAGTCAAGTTCAGGCCAGGTTTCCCCATCTTCTTGAACAGGTAAACTTTACTGCTTTTGTCTTCCCTTGTTGAAGAGTGCTTTGTTTTTTGGGAGTCTGGTCTAGATGTATACTAGGTTTCTGATACAATAAATGCTCTTCATGAGCATAAAAATGAAACGAGTGATGAACCATGGATAAGGTACTCAGACCAGTAGAGTTTAACCCATACCAATTACTTATGGAAAGTGTTACGAGGCAGTGAGCGCCTTCCTGTCAAGAAAGGGAAATTCTGAATATTATACATGTATTAGTCAGTAATGCAGATCAGTAATGGTTATTTCAGAAATCAGTCATGGACAGCTCAAATTATTTCTATCCATAACTCTTGTGACATGGTTAGCCCAGACTTCTCTTCATGGAAGTGTTCAGCACTAACTCTGTGTTAGTTATATAGCTACACAAATGTGCAGACTTGTGTAACCCCGTACACTTAATGGGTACCATTCAGATAAAAAGCTTAGCATGGCTGGTGAGGAAAGAATGTATTAAAAAGGTATGCAGGGGGAAAGCAGTACTTTGGTAATAATGTCGTTTTGTTGTCTTCCACAGCTCTTGTCAACCTCTGATATGCCTGTAGATGAAAACATTGATCCCCCAAGTATGTACATTAAAGCAAGTTTTTAAACTTATTCAGCATTTTTCAAACTTTATGATTGGATATCCAAAGCATAACAAGTCTTAGATATTTTGAAAACAACAATGTAAGATTTTTCTAATGATAAAAGTTGGGTAGTTTTGACATATGGACAGAATACAAGGAAACACCTTTAACAGATCTTGTCTTTCATTTTCCTTATCTCCATACTAGCAGCTCACACTGAGATTTTTTTGGTTTTATATGCTTGGTATCTGCTTCATTTGTGGTTTTACTTTCATGGCTGATTAAAGAAAACAAGTCAATGACCTATGATACTGAACTCAGTGGCAGAGTTGCTAGAGGGTGTTGTGACTATGCAGTTATGCAACTCCATTTTTAGGCACATAGCTGCGTAAAGGCTCTTTGAGCAGCAGTGGTTAAGGAGAGGGTAGGAAAAACTGATAGTGAACTCTACCTAAGGTGGAAATAAACTCCTCTGAGAAGGTGAGTGGGTTCTACCGTCATAGTCCCTGCTGGGTAAGAACAATGAGTCAGAATACCATGTGTCTGATGCTTACTAAGTTGAATGGAAAATACTGATCAAGAGCTGGAATAGAGCAATTGTTTGTACTATAAACTCTGAATTTTTATTTTTCCCTCTGACATTTTTCAGGCATGAAGTTAGACATGACTAAATAAAAAGCTGTTAAGACACAGTGGATTTTTTGGGGTTTTGTTGTGGTTTCTCTGGATTATCTTAGATTTTAGTGAAGGCCTTCATAAATTGAAGTTTATCGTGGATTTGGTCCAGTTGAATCTAAGTAACTGTCTTTGATTTTTATTTTTTAAAAGCTATCTGCTTTAAAATAAGCATCTATTTAACCACTGAAACTTTTAATGCTAGGTATTCATGTATATGTGCATGTGTAGGTAATGTCAATCTGTCCATCTTCTGGGGTGTATAGGTATTTTATTATGTATGGTGATTTTCCTCTTTGATTAGTTATTCATTTTGAACCTGGAGAGAGTCATTCAGAAGATGCAATCATGATGAACACACCTGTGGTTAAAGCTGCCTTGGAGATGGGATTCAGTAGAAGGCTAGTAAAACAAACAGTGCAGAGTAAAATCTTGACCACTGGAGAAAACTACAAGACTGTGAATGATCTCGTATCTGATCTACTCACTGCTGAAGATGAGAAGAGGGAAGAAGAGAAAGAAAGGCAATTTGAGGAAATGGCATCAGGTACGCATGAGGCATGAGTAAAAGTAAAAGCAGAAGTGGTTTATATTAGCGTAGCTTTAATCATTATACACTGAGTGATCTGATTTAATCGCTGTTAGGATCAGCTTCTGTCAAAGCATTGTCAGGGGATGTGTGTGGAACTAGCAGTCTGGGAACTGTTTCATTCCCTTTCAGGAGGCTGGTTTGTACAGGTGTTAAGGGTTCAGAATGGCATGATTCTCTCCACAGGAATAAAATCAGATTTTAATTTGTGTACCTTTATATTTCTGTTAATAAAAATAATGGAACCTGCATACAACACTTGGCACACTCTACTCTGTTGGGTTTTTTTGGTTTTTTTTTTCAAATTTGACATTTCTTTAAACTATTTCAATCAGTGAGCCACCATACCCACCCAAGAAGAGGCCATAAAAATTTACAAATTTAGATTTTATGAGGTGGTCAGAGGTTTGCATTTCTGTGTCTGACTCAGCCATGTAGATCAGCTGTTTAACAGTCTGTCTTCTAACATTTCCTGTTTTAATACCATGTAAGTTTTGAAGCCAAAAATACACAATTTTCAATATTGTGAAGCAGTAATGAAGCTTCTCAATCATAAATTGAATTGTTTTTTTTCCTGCTTGTGTGTTCTATCAAAAAAAAAATCTCTATTCAAATTATTTTTTGTTGTTGCTTGTCATAGGTTATTTAAAAAAAAAAAATGTTAAGTTCCTAAGTCTGGTTGTACTGTACTTCTGGTTTTCTTTCACATAATTCTGTTGGACACCTCTTTGAAAAGCTCAATTCACATCTCGGACCTGATTTTCACTGCCACTGACTGAAGTTAGCATTAATGAGAATGTAAATCTTGCTAAAGTGAAATTGGACAAGACCCCCTCACAGTAATGTAACATAGAGAGGGCAGCAGTAGGTTTCATTGATGAAAATGCTGAAATTGATGAAGCTGCTTCTATGAGGTTATGTCTGTTCATTATATCAACTAAAACTTAAGGAGGACTTTATTAATGATGTGTAGTAAGTGAACGTTTCAAGTAGATTTTAAGGAATGTATCAATTATTGTTAAGCAGAAATGCAACTTGGAGTAGTGTGTTCGTAACAAACATCTAATCCCCTTTGCATTCCAGATGATTTGTCCTTAATCCGGAAGAATCGAATGGCTTTGTTCCAGCGTCTGACATGCGTACTTCCAGTTCTTGGGAGTTTACTGTCAGCTAAAGTGATAACGAAACTTGAGCATGATGTTATTAAGCAAAAGACTCAGACACCATTGCAAGCAAGGGAGCTGATAGATACAGTTTTAGTGAAGGGAAATGAAGCAGCCAGCATATTCAGAAACTGTCTACAAGATTGTGACCCTGTGCTATACAAAGATTTATTTGGTATGTCTGTCTTTTTGTTTTCTTTTAAAGGGTGTAAGTTTATAGAAGTCTAACCTGTGCTGTCATAGTATCCTAAAGATAAAAGAATCAGATGTTTGAATATAGATTAGTCAAATGACTAGGATTGTTTTTTCTCTTATTTTAGTGGAGAAGAACATGAAATATGTTCCCACAGAAGATGTTTCAGGTACCTTATACTCAACCTTCTTACTTCAGAGATATTGTAGAACAAATACCTAACATCATTAAAAAAAAAAAATTACTTCGGTTAGGAAATAGGTTTTATGCTTTGCCCTCTCCCTAATTCCACTTTGATTAACATGGACTTAAGATGAAAAATTTCTCTGTGTGTGCAGACTTGCAAGCAAGTCCATCTACTATAAGGATTATCCTGTGCCTTGCACCTGTTGTAGATAGAACTTTTGGCAGCTTGACAGTCAGGCATGTGCTGGACTTGATCCTGGTACAAGCTCTCATTCAGGCATTTAGTAGAGACTGGACAGTGAATAGGTTAGCATTTTACAGCAGATGTCATCTGTGCATTACCAGAGTGGATTTTAAGTGTCTTAAGATCTGGCTTGACCAACAGCTGAATAGATTAAAACTTGCCAGACATGGGATCTGTTTTTTAGTCCTGTAGTTTAATATCGTAATAGACTGCAGAAAAGTATACAAGCCTTCATGTACCTCACTTCCACCAGTCACGTTGTGCTCTGTGTTTCCAATACCCAGGCAAACAAAGTACAACATTTGCTAAAATGTAAACATTGGTTGATCTCAAGAGCTGGCTTCTAATCCCTGAGCTGTTGTCTTACAGAAGTACAAACTAGTTCCTCACATGCTGCTTTCTGAGCTCTGGAAAATGTACTTTTTTTTCCTCATTGTCCTATCTTATATTTAGGAATACAGGCAAGGAAATAGAGTGAAAGGGAAGATGACTGTGTTCTAATTATAATGCACATTTATTCAGGCTTCTTAAAAAATTAAATTATTTTTCCCCAGGTTTACCTATGGAAGAACAATTAAGAAGATTGCAAGAGGAAAGAACATGCAAAGTTTGCATGGACAAAGAAGTTTCTATTGTTTTCATTCCATGTGGTCACTTGGTGGTATGCAAAGAATGTGCACCGTCCCTAAGGAAATGCCCGATTTGCAGGGGGACAATAAAGGGTACAGTTCGTACATTTCTTTCCTGAAGAGGGAAACCTGGAAAAATGTCTTGTTCCTGTCATCCTCTAACTGCTGAAGCTTAAGCCAGCAGTGCCTTAAGACTGGAAAATTGTGATTCACAAGATGATTAATCAACTTCCTAATACTGTTGTGTAATAGTGAACTGTATCATCATTATAAGTATATTAAGTCTTCCTTGCCAAAGACTATTTACATGCATAAAATTCACTCAATACTGAGGCGAGGTTTTAGTAGCTTTACTTTCTGAGTAAGTTTCACTAGTTTCACTAGTATGCCCTTGTGGCACTTTGAATAAGGGAAGAGCCTTTCTGGTTGAGTTCCTAAAATGGAGCTTGGCATAACTCTTCTCATGATTTTCCTCTGTGTGGATGTGAGGAAATACATTAAGATTGCTGTTTGTTAATGATTAATATTAATTAATTTCAGTTACTGTTTTGGTTCTGTTTTGGCTTTCCTGTGCGCTTGAGGAGAAAAGAGGCTAACTGTTGCAGGAACAGCAGGACTTATTTAAAGTTTTGTTTGTGTCTAGATACTTGTGTAATGTGTATTAATAATAGTTTATTGAAGGCTGAATTAAAATATTTGTACTTCTAAAATGAGTGCTTGTTTACTCTGTTCCCATTGTTGGTTTTTCCCTGTAGACTGACTGAAATCGCAAAATCAAGATTTGGAAGGGGCCTTGAGGATCATTTAGTTCCAACACTCCTGCCATGGGCGGGGACACCTTAGCCTAGATCAGGTTGCCCAGAGCCCCATCCATCCCGGCCTTAAAAACTTCCTGAGATAGAGCCTCCACCACCAATTTGGGCAACTCCCTCCAGTGTCTCACCACCATTATATGAAGAACTTCTTCCTAATGTATGATCTAAGTCTACCCTCCTGTAGCTTGGATCCATTCCCCCTTGTCCTATCACTACCTGACACTCTTAAGTCCCTCACCAGCTTTCTTGCAGGCCCTCTTCAGACACTGAAAGGCCACAATAAGGTATCCTCGGAGCCTTCTCTTCTGCCAACTCTCTCAGCCTGTCCCCATCAGAGGACACCTCTCCTATCATCCTTGTTGCCCTGCTCTGGACACGTGCCACAAGGGTGATCAGAGGGCTGGAGCACATCTCCTGTAAGGACAGGCTGAGATAGTAGCGATTGTTCAGTCTGGAGAAGAGGAGGCTCTGCTGTCTTGTGATGAAAGTTTTGGGTGGTTTGTTTATCTACAGAACTGAGTTCCTTGTATCTTTCACTCATTTTTTTCAGCAGGGTAGTGAGCTACTATGCTGCTTGGTAATTCTGTCTGGTAAAGGAGGAGGTTCAAATTTCTGCTCTTACTAAATAAACAAACCCTAACAGCATCTGGTACTCTTTAATCCTTCTCTCCTGACTATTTTTATTTTTTTCCCCCAAAGGATAGAAATCCTGGCTATGAATGGTCTTCAGAGATGAGGCAGAGTAACCTTTATGCTAGTGATTAAAGTGTAAAAGCTATTTTCTGTGTTTGGAACTTTTATAGTGGTTGTGCCATTAAATAGGATCTTTCAGCTCCTTCTGATGTCTTGTTTTATGAGCCTAGTAATCTAGAAGGATTCCTGTTTCCTTACTGGTTGACTCTTACTTGACCCTTTTCATCTTTGTATCCCTAGATTTGCATAGTATATACTTGGAGATTCTTTTTCAGAATAATGCCAGAGATATTAATTTGCTCTCTGGGTGGGTGGATGGGTGGGCTTATGGGAAGGCCTAAGAGTCTGGACTGGTCTGTCTTTAAATATTTTTAGTGTGAATTCAGCAACACTGATGTGTGGTTTCATCCATTCTTTCATAACAACACTGTTTAATGCTGTGCATTAGTTTGCATTATAATTGTTTTAATGGATTCATTGCAGTACATTGGGTTCTGTAACTAGATTGGCTTGCTGTACTTCCTTTAAAATGCAGACTTTTGTCCAAGTGTTATGTGTATTTTTGGTTTTCTTGGTGTTAAAAATGCAAATATATCAAATCTAACAAGTAGGTTTAAACAGCCCTGATTTAACATACTTCTGCTTTTGGCTATTTTGTCTTGGGTAGCAACTTAACTTGTAAAAGATTCCAAAAGCTTGTTGAGGAATAAAGTACGTGACTTGAAATTTGATGATCAGTCTCAGAAATTAGTAATTTTAGAACAAAGTTCTACAGATTGAATCTGCAGGAGTAGCTGGAGAGGTTAGGCTCACCTGAATAGTGTGAAATTTTTAGCTTGTAAGTCCTATTTCTGAACAGGCAAGAGGATAGGGAAAACCATGGTAGCAGGCAAACTTTTTAAGCAGTGCATTTTGCTTTGCATAACTCCATGGGGTTAGAGTTTCTCAGACTTTGCAGTTGCTATGTATAAATCAGATGACAGGATTCACTTGGGCTTTAAAAAACAAGTGATTCAGGTGTTCAGTGTAATTTGTGATGCCTGAGGGCATCTTGAGACCTGAAACATACCTGTCAGCCCTGGTTGGTGTCATGTGAATGATTTCAATGTCCTGGGCTGCCTGCATGTAGGCACCTGAACTACTTTCTGAGAAGTGGAAGAACATGATGTAGAAGCTACTGGATAGAAGTCTCTTAGTTTTGGCAGGAAGGCTAATCTAGGATATGGCTTTCCACTACTCTCCACTGTTTGTAGTTGCCCTGCTCTATAATGCTGAACATGGGAACAGTCCTGTTCTTAGTACTAATCTAAGCAAGCTGTGATAAGTTTATAGCATGTGACAAACAAAACCCTAGCAAAATATTAAAACATGGAGAAGACCGTCTGCATAGAATCATATATTCATATTGAGCTGGAAGAGATCCTTGAAGGTCATCTTGTCCAACCCCCACCACAATGAGCAGGGACATCTTTAACTAGATCAGGTTGCTTGGGACCACGTCAAATTTGACCTTGAAAATCCAAGGATGGGGCCCCCATCATGTCTGGGCAACCAGTTCCAGTATTTTACAACCATCATTGCGAAGAACTTCCTCCTATTGTGCAATCTAAATCTACCCTACTCTAGTTTAAAACCTTTGCATCTTGTCCCGTGACTACACGCCCTTCTAAACAGTCCCTCTCCAGCTCTCTTATAGAGCAGCATTTCAACATATGAAGGGGACCTGAGATCTCTGTAGCCCTCTCTCCAGGCTGAAAAACCCGAACTCTCCCAGCCTGTGTTTGTAGGAGAGGTACTCTAGCCCTCTGATCATCTTTGTGGCCTAAATCTATTCTGCTCCAGTTTAAAACCATTTCCCCTCATCCTATCACCACAAGCCTTTCTAAAAAGTCCCTCTCCAGCCTTCCTGTAGGTCCCTTTCAGATACTGAAATGCTGGTGTAAGATTTCCCTGGAGCCTTTGCTCTAGGCTGAACAACCCCAAGTCTCTCAGCCTGTATCTGTAGGACAGGTGGCTTCAGCCCTCTGATCATCTTCTTGGCACTCTTCTAGACTCTGTCCATCAGGTTCATGTCCTTGTTATGTTGAGAACTGCAGAGCTGGACACAGTAGAATCATAGAATGGTAAGGTTGGAAGGGACCTCAAGGATCATCTAGTTCCAACCCCCTGCCATAGGCAGGGACACCTCACACTAGTACAGGTTACTCAAGGCCTTGTCCAACCTGGCCTTGAACACCTCCAGGGAGGGAGCAGCCACAACCTCCCTGGGCAACCTGTTCCAGTGTCTCACCACCCTCACTGTAAAGAACTTCCTCCTGCCATCTAGTCTAAGTCTTCCCTCTGCTAGTTTAAACTCATTGCCCTTAGTCCTGTTATTGCAAGACCAATAGTCCCTCAGCCTTCCTGTAGGCCCCCTTCAGATACTGGAAGGCTACTGTAAGGTCTCCTGGAAGCCTCCTCTTCTCCAGGCTGAAGAGCCCCAACTCTCTCAGCCTGTCCTCATAGCAGAAGGCTATGAGGAAAGGCTACTCCAGTACTCCAGGTGATGTCTCACCAGAATGGCAGAGTTACCTCTAGACCTGCTGGCCATGCTTCTTTTGATGCAGCCTAGGATGCAATTGGCTTGGGCTGCAAGTGCATATTGCTGACTCATGTCCAATTTCTCATCCACCAGTACCCCTAAGTCCTTTTCTGTAGGGCTGGTCTTCATTTCATCGTACTGCAAGACGGTATTGCTACTGGGGACTGTCCAGACCCAAATGCAAGACCTTAACTTTTCACCTTGTTGAACCTCATGAGTGTTCTGGTTGGAGAGTATCAAGTGACTTCTGTTACTTTTGAACCAGCTGACCAAGTGCTGTCCACCTCCTCTGAAAGCATTTTGCAGGGCTCTGACAAGGTTAAACACCAATGAACAGCCTCCCTCCCCCAGTTTCCTGTGCAGCTCTGCTGANAATGCGTGGAGGCAGCAGGCAGGATGCAAGCAGGCACCTGTAATGGCGGAAGGCACGCACCCCGTGTTCCCTGCTCCTTTTATTAATACAGCCCGAAGATGAATTGGGCCTTTGGACACGAGATAGCCAATCAAATGGCAGTTAGCCAAGATTTGGCCATATTGGGTGAAGCCATAGGCTTGCTTTACCCTTTTTTGGGCAGATCACGGGCCTTGCATAAGGCAACTGTGTGCACCCTGTTTACCGCAGTGGATGGACAGACCCCAGACCCCAGACTTAGTGGTGCCAGGTCCTTTGTCCCTTTTCCCACGGTTGCTCTCCCCAAAACAGAAGGAGGGAGAGCAGAAAAAACATGCCCGGGTGAGCCAGGACATGTACAAGCCTAATTTGGCCTGTTTAGGCCTACCACGACATCAAGCAGCTTTGGTTGTTAGACAGACATCAGCGTTTCAGGTCCCTAGCATGTCTTGATCAGCAGAGTGTGTTTGCATGACCACCTTACGGGGTGTGTAGGGTGCTAACGTTAGTATCCTTGGAGCTCAGTGGTCAGACTTCCTGCAGGATGACACTTCTATAATTTAGTAGCTTCTTTACTTGACTGAAGCATAGGTAATGTGTAAAGGCTCTAGCCCAGAGCAGTTGCAGTTTCTGATACTCATGTGGGATGCTGCATGATACAGTGGCTTCCCAAGTTGCAGTTGTATATTTTGTGAAGCAAGTGCCATGAAGTTTTATTGTCATTTTTAGGAGTTTCCTGCATGTTGTGGTGGTTGGATTTTTTGTATATATGTGTGTGTGTGTGTGTGTGTGTGTGTGTGTGTTATGTTTTTAACTGAATGCACATCATCTGTTTGCTTTTGAGCATTGATCAGGCAGTCCATTGCTGTTCAAATTGAAGACAGCATGTAGTCCTAGGATCCACAAGTGATCAGAGTACCACCTGTCAGAGCACTGCACTTACATGCTGCAATGAATGGCCACATATGAAATATCTAGGAACACCAGTAGTATGATATAAAAGTCTTTATATTGCTAGGTGTTGTAACTGAGAGAGTTAGCAGTTGTTCAGTAACTCCCTAGTGCCATGCTCTCAACTTGGTTCTTTGCTGTATTACTCACAAAACTTCAGAAAAAAAGCACATGATGTTGTAAGCAGTGTATTCACCTGCCTTTAATTCTGCATTGTTGCAATAGTAGTGTGCAGTGAGGCTGGGATATGCAGGACCAGGTTTAATGTTGCAGATGGACTGGACTTGCACGTTCAGTTTTCTTACTGTTAGTTATTCATAAACTGATCCACCTTGGGTATGTGAATTCAGGCAGGAGATGTACACTGGACATTAAAAGGTATTTTCTGTTCTGTTAAGCTACTTAACATACAATTGTCACTCTTGCTGTAGAGGTTACTAGTGCAGAAAGTGAACTTCCAAAGACTTGCTGTAGAGGTTACCAGTGTAGAAAGTGAACTTCCAAAGACAGTACTAAGTCACCAGTCCTTTGTTTCTGTTTTCAGTTGAGCATGTGATGATGATGCAGCTCAGCTTCCATTTCTGATGCTCCAGCTCAGCTTCCTCACTGATGGCTGCTGACATGGGACCCTTCAGGCCTAAGAATCTGAGGTATTGCATGGATCCTCCCCAAGGAAGAGCAGAACTCCAACAGCAGGTCCTGGTGTGCTATTTTGAAAAAAAAGAACAGGCCCGTTGTTTGTTTGTTTGTTTGTTTTTTTTTATCTCTTCAAAAGCAGAAAACTGCACAGTAGGAAATGTCATAGCAGTGGCCTTCACATTCAGTTTTGCCATGGTGAATTTTTTTTAGGGCAAAGTTGGAGAACTTGGCAAAAATTTCTAGTTTGCGTGTTAGAGGGTATAGACCTTGTCAGAACAAAGACCTTTCTTTTGGATCTGTATAGCTTAATTTAATGATGCTCTAGTCTTTTGGAAGAGAGAAAGGTGAAATACTCAGCACTTAAAGAGCATAGGATGCTAATTAGGGTCGTGATTAGCCCAATGGAATATAGCTTCAATTCTAAGCGAGGAGTAAAGCCTTGGGAGAAGAATGTTGTACTTTAAACCCATCACCAGCATTCAACTGATTCTAGCTCTTCCAGATAACCCCTATACTTATTTTTAACCCTTAAAATTAATGGGTTTGTGCTTTACATTAACATTTGTATTGTGTAATACTACAAGCCTGTAGTATTGCATGATGCACATTTTAATGTAAAGCACAAAGCCATGAATTTTAAGGGTTAAGTATAGAGGTTGTCTGAAAGAGCTAGAATCAGTTGAATGCTGATGATGGGGTTTTCACCACCACACTGCAAATGCAGTTCTGTGATGCGTCGCCAGAGGGGCTCCTAATGCAGACACAACTATGAACTACATTGCTCTGCCCTCACTACTAGTAAGAAAACAGACATGCTGTCTTCTTGACAGCATGAACTATAAACAGTTGAATTATCTTTATAGCATTGATAAACTCAGCCAAGGAACAGGTGAAATGCTGACTTCAGCGTGAGTATACCTAGAGAAAGGGAAGATATATTTAGTATAAAAACGTGTAGCATAAAATTAATAGAAACAGATTATAAACTTATTCAGTCATAACTAATCACCAGAGAAGTGAGTGGGAAGAGACATCATAGGGAAGGGATTGTATTTACAAAGTTCTTCACCAGGGTCAAACAGGTGAGCAGGCTTACCAAAGACGTATTTGAAGCCCCAGGCCTACCAGTGCTTAAGAGCATTTGGACAATGCCCTTAACATCATGCTTTAACTTGGTCACACCTGAACTGTTCATTTGGAGTAGATGATTGTTGTAGTCCCTTCCACCAATTCTATTTCTATTTCCCAGTTGCCTGCGTCTTTCGATCCCATTTCAGCTTTATACTTTATATTGATTTAAAACATGGTAGACACCAGTGTCAGACTTTTATTTAGAGAAATTAAGTGCCAATCTTTAGTTAACATAATCAGGATTTTTAAATGCTGAATTACTATTCCAGTTATTTATTATACCCAACCCTTCTACATGTGTAGAACACAGCTAAATTCAGGTCCATTACTTATTCCAGTGCTGAAGAGAGACCTCCAGGAAGTCTAAATACATGCTACCAAATGGTGTTATGATAAGCTGAAACACTCTTATTCATCCCGCTTCATATATGTGTAATTTAAATTTGGGTTTTCACTTACTGTTGAAAAGCAAATATAAAGCTAGTGGTAAGATTTACCAATTGCACCTCAGTTAAGCATCCAAGCACCTGAAAGTAGGCCAGGTTTTATATTTCCACTGATACATCTGAAATCTTAGGCATGTAGCTTTGCTTTATTGTAGTAATGAGATTACAAAATACATTACAAATGATTAATCTGGGCAAAAGTGCACTAGGTCTCATATTCTAGCAGGCTGGAGAGGTGGGCACAAGCCAACCTCATGAGGTTCAACAAGACCAAATGTAAGGTCCTGCATCTGGGTCGAGGCAACCCCAAGCACAAATAAAGGCTGAGTAGTGANTGAGGCTGTGGCCAGCCTGATCTAGTGTGAGGTGTCCCTGCCCACGGCAGGGGGGTTGGAACTAGATGATTCAAAAGAATATACAGTCAACACCTCTTATTCAATGGTTATGACCACAGAAAGGGTGGAGGAAATTATGAAACTATCTTAACAAAATAAAAATCCAACTGAAACTGATATAGTAACTGTAAAGATTTAATTTTATTTATTCATCTGTACAACAGAGGTAAGCAAATCCCACTAATTGAGTTGCACTTCATTGCCTTAATTTCTGAAAATAAGGAATTGCAGTTCTGTGGAAGAACTGTTTACAAACACTTCAAGTTAAAATCAGAAGTATTCCACCAAACAATGCTATTAAAACAAATCACAGAAGCTACTTCAAATCAGTCTTTACCCCTGTACCTCAATCCAAGTGAAAACCAAAACAGCCCTTCTACCCCCATTTCAGGTATGTGGCTGCTGCTTTTAAGCCTACTCATTAGCCATAGTTTCCTGAAGTCTGCTGTGCCAACACAACAGTTTTAATACTCCACCTGAAAAAGGAAAAAAAAAAAACAAAAACCAAACCAAAACACATCTCTACTGCCACTTTACCATTGCATGTCAGAACAACATTGCATGTCACTGCTCAGTAAGAACCCCTAACCTGCACCAGAACTGTGGTCTTCTTTCCCCTGATGTGTTGAACTCCAGCCCCCTGACAGACAGATGCGCAGCTCACTGTTGTGAACTTCCTCAGCTGTACTCACCTTCTCTCTGTGCCCTGGATGATGGACTACAAGCAGTAACCAGGACAGTCAAGTCCCACTACACCTACCTTCTTCATTGGGGAGAGGTCTGAAGTGGAGCCTGAGGAGGCCTGAATGACTGTTTAGTGACACAAGGAGTTGCAGGCCATCCCTGCTCTAGTTTTCTTTACACCAGTGTAAGCCTGGAGTCCATGTGCTGAAGTCAGCAGGCTTACCTTAGTGTAAAGGCAGAAGTGATAAGGAAGCAGCATCAGCTATCTCCTATAGGACTGTCCAGTGTATATGTACCTTAACCTAAAGGCCTCCTAAGTGATGCCCCATTGCCTTCACTGGGCTTCTGACTGGAGCTCTGTACACACGTACAGCAGTGCCAAGTTCTGAAAACAGTTGTAAAAAAAAATGCAGATCATATTCTTCTAAAACCCTACAGATTTTCTGCTTCTCTGCAAAACTTTCAAAGCTTATCAAATGCTGCTAAAACATTACATACAGCTCCGTGATAATATAAACCAAGAGTGAAGCAAGTGCTACGTTCACTTTAAAAGCCAATTTTTAGAAGCAGTTTTAGTATTTTATCATATTTATGATGGTACAATTACTTTTTACCAATTGTTGTTTTACATGCTAGAAAAAAAAAAGAAGCTATGGATCACATAGTCTGTTTTCTTATAAGGACCCATTTAGAGGAAAGGATAGTGGATGGGTATCTCCAGTCTCTCCAAGATTCCTGCAGCTAGAAAGTTTCTGCAGGTCACTGGTGAGCTAATGACTGGAGTTTACAGTACCCATTATCACCTTCTATACAGTTAGCAAACCATATCCCTTTATAGCCTAATAAAAATTAACTGAACTGTTTAAAATCCAAAATGTCTAAACTGAAGTTCACAGCACACTTCAAAATAAATACAATTTAATACAAAACACTACCCAAAAAAACAATTTAGTTGCAAAAACCTATGCTTGGTCTCAAAAGGTATCCTATTTAAACTACTATATCCATTATGGAACATGGGATTTATGCAGCATGTGAGAAATGATGGAGCTTTCTTAGAATTGCAGTGGTGTGAACCACTGTGCTAGTAATTACCCATTTCAGAGACTTGTGTGTGTACCTTAAAAATACTGAGTCATTTTGTTTCTTTACATTTGGTTACAAATCCTGGAAAAACAAAATACTGTCTCTACAAGGTGCTGAGTTCCTCCTCTTCTTACGAAAAGCCAATGCAAAAAAAATTACAATAAAAATCAGGATGTTTAAAGAGCTTCTAATGTTCTGCAGGATCACACCCAAGAAAGGTTTAGAGACTGGGATCATTTTTATGAAAGGCACTCTTTCTGAAGTACTTTACAACAGCTGTGATAGGTAGGATGAGTTTCCAACACTGTCTTCTGAAGTCTCTCTAAATGATGGCGTCATGTTCATCACTGTAACAGAAACACAGTAATTAATGTTTTACAGCACAAACAACTGTCAACATGAGAAACAGCTACACAGCTACTGCTAAGAGGTATTTTGTGAACAGAAGCCATCTTACTGAGAAGGGCTAAGGGCATGCTGATCTGGGAGTTAGAGCCTCTGTGACTGTAACTTCTGAAGTTAACAACTTTGTTTTGTCAACACTCCGCCAGCTTATTAACATTCTGGCTTTTGTATTTCATTCAAATATGTATTTTTAGACTGGCTACTGGCTCAAGCATTTTTATCCCTTCTGTCTTACCTATATCCAGTAGTAACAGGCAATCCAATCCAGTTTACAAGCTCAGCAGCAGGTTTCCTTTGTTTTAAAAGATACTGTTGATCTAAATTCTATAATACCTATTCAAACACTAATATGTGCAGCAAGGACCAGTTAAATTCCATCACTAGCAAGGAGTTGTCAAGATGGGGTGGGGTGGGGGGGGGAAACAGGCCTAAACATCAGCATTCTAACAAATCTAATGATTTGACCTCACTTGAAAGAAGCTTCCCTGCTGAGATGGAGTGAGTGTGGGACAAGGAGGCAAGTCTGGAAGCCCAGAAGAAAACTGAGTAGAGCTGAGTATAAACAGAAAATGAGATGGTATGATCTGTACTGAACTATTTGCTACAAAAAAGGGTGAGATAAAAGATGAAGTTGAAATCACAGATGTCTGACTGGTTCTGTGCCTTCAGAAATGAACACTGCAAAAGAGAAAGAGTAGCTCTACAAAGAACTATACTCAAGACAAGACTGGATTGACTATCTCCTCTAATTTGATACGATAAAGGAGAGAGCTGGTGGCAGAGAATTTGTCCAAATCAGTGTTTTTCACCTTGTACTCTACAGACTGAAGCCCACAGACAACTTCTAAAGGGTCTTAAGATAACTAAGAAAAACAAGCTTACTCTCAATAGGCTTGCATCTGCTGTACAGCAGCTACACTCCACAGCAAAAATATCAGCAGCCCACAGCTCAAAGAAGGTTAAAGTTGCTGGTGTAAACAAGTAACATCAGGTGGGAACCAGCCTATATACCTTTTAATACCCACAGCAGAGACTTTTTTATCTAGGGCTCTTAGCTGTCCTCACAGTAAGTAAATACCAAAACATCACATATATATCATGTATCTGACAGATTTACCCTACTTTAGGGTAAAATGAATGATATGAAGTGACTAGTTCAGATGCAGATGCCTACTCCTCGTTCCATGGACTTGTGAAAGGTACTTAAAAGCAGGTTCCATGCATACAGTTTCACGGACAGGTTTCTGGACTTGAGAACAGGGCAAACCAGAAACTTAAATACTAGAATCACAGAACATTAGAGATTGGAAGGGACCTGCAGAGATGATTGAGTCCAATCCCCCTGCCAAAGCAGGATCACTCAGGATAGTTTGCACAGGAATGCATCCAGGCATGTTCTGAAATTTTCCACAGAAAGAGACTCCACAACCTCTCTGGGCAGCCTGTTCCAGTGCTCCATCACTCTCACTGTGAAGAAGTTTCTCCTGATGTTGAGGTGAAACCTTCTGTGTTCCAATTTGTAGCCATTGCTCCTTGTGTTGGTGTTGCAGACCAATGAAAAGAGAATGGCCCCATCCACTTGACACCCACCCCTCAGATATTTAAAGACATTGATCAGATCTCCTCTCAGTCTTCTCAAGACTAAACAGCCAGCTGCCTATTTATATTGCAAGGTGGGGCAAAAGTTTGAGCTCATATATTGACAACTAACAAATACTTTTAAAAAATATGAATAATGGCTACATTGCCTTGAATGTTTTCTGTGACAGTACATCAATGAATCAAGTCAACAGCAGTGGTTTAAGAACGTGGAATATTAGATGTCTGGCTTTAAAACTAGCTGCTCAAACTAGATGTGAAGGTACCTAAAAGTGGTGCAAGACACAGAGATGGCAACAGAATTCCAACAAGATATCATGCAGGTGGATAGAAAACAGAGCTACTACCAAATACAAAAAATAAAAAAAGGCAAGGGTCAGAAAAACACCAAAGAGTGAATAGATAAATAGAGCCTAGAAGAAAATTTCAGAACGAAATTTCAGAAGAAAGTCTTGCAAACTGCAGCAAACATTTCAAGAAATGTTTTCAAGGAAATATTATCTATTCATGAAATAGCTACAAGGACAGGAATCCTTTAAAAACCACAAATTTACTTTATGTTAAATAGATCAGAGGGGGAAAAAAAAACCCACAGAAGGCAGGCACAGTAATGAGGAATATCTGAAGTGGTGAAAGACAAGATACTGCTGTTAAATCTCTTAATGACATTAATATATATTAAACAAATGCATGCATCAGTTCATTCTCCTTGTTTGTCCTTGTTCCCCTCAAGAAAGTAATAAATTGACAAGGGACAATCCCTTGGGAACTTACATGGTTCTGTACTGAATGCCTCTTCTGGAGTGATAGGTTTTGCAGCCGATGTAGAGAATAACTAGGACTCCAAGTGTCAGCACAATGCCACCTACAAAACTGCCCACATCAAATCTAGAGGTCTTGGCTACAACAGCCTCAGATTTTGATGTAGCTGAAAAGAAGAAAACAAAACCCACTTTTTTACAGAGCTTTCTATATTTTTCCCTCTCATTGATACAACATCTAAATACCCAATTAGACAAATGCAACATTGATCAACTGGCAAGACATCAGCCAAGAAACCAAAAACTTAGACCTCTGATTTTAAGTATCAAAATTCTGGTGATGCAGGAACAGATGATCCAACTACTTGCTGTCACTGGAATACTGTCCCTTCTCATTTCCACCTCCCTATTTTCCCTGCTATTCCTCGTCTCTGCTCTTCCCTCCTTCCACACAAACAATTTCTGCCCTTCTTAGGCCAGTGCCAGCGTTTTTCACACCTTCCATGAACCATCTTAACTCCCTGAACTGTCCTGAAATCAAGCCTAGCAGAAAAGGAAGTTGTTTTTAAGTCAGATGAGCATACTGTGGGTGTAAAATATATTTGGTAGCAATGAACTGTTGTCTCACAGGAATTGTACCCTTGCTCCCCAAGTCAGATCAGCTCTGCAGCCCAACACAAATATTAACATAGATAACATGACCTCAGATAAGATACAGCAGTTTCCATGTGAAAACTGGTTCCGTCTGCTAGAGACTCCCATGAAAAGAACCAGTTTGTGCCCATCTCTATCTGTATTTGCCACAAGGAGTGTTATGTGGCCAACTAAAACTTCTGCTGATGACAACTTAACCTATCCAATAACACTCCACTGACATGTAAGTAACCCTGATCCATTCAGAAGTGTAAGCATGAAGTGGCACTAACAAGCACCTAACTGCAAGGAAATAATGATTTTGCACTTGCTGGTTTTGTTTTAAAGGGTACTGTGTGTGGCAGCTTTTACATGAAGTATGATTCGTTCATAGTCATACTCTACCCTCCATTAAGGATGAAATTAATTACAACACTACAAATGCTGTGAACAGCACTCAGTCTTTCTACCAAGCCAGACCTTTCTTTTGAGCCACAGGTCAGCTGAGAAAAAGGAAGTATTAGAGGTGAGTTAAAGTAAGCTTGAACTCAGGAGAGCTGAACAAATAGAGAAGTTGTGCCAGGCTTTTTCCTAACGTTGCTAATCGCCTTGCTGGTGGCCGCTGGTTCACACTGCACATATTTATTTTTTTCCAAACCATGTTTGGTCTCTCAGGTTAAGTGAAGCTTTATTTAAGTAAGTGGAGTGCTCAGGGCAACATTATTGTAGCTGACTCAACAATAAGCCCCCCACCTTATTCTAGTTTTCCACCAAATACCTCCTTCCTTTGCTACACAACTCTAAAACTACCATTGTAAAACTACAATTGTACAACACACATTAACATGTGTGCAAGACTTTATGAGTCTCTTTAAATGTGAACTCACCTGTTATAGAAGTGAAAGGAATCTTGGACGTGGTCAGTATGGTAATATTGGGTTGTGATGTGACTGGTGAAGCTGTGGTGGATCCTGTTGTCTGGTTGATTTGGGTGGGCTGAGTTGTCAAGGTGACAGACATAGCAGTGTTGGTGGGCTGACTGGCATTGGTCAGATGAGTAGCAATGGTGGTCACACCTGGGAAATTTTTATTTGTGATAGCACACAGAAAAATACATAAAACTGTATAAGCTCTGAACAAGATAGCGTTTATGAAGCTCAAACAGAATGACAGTAACAATGAAAATGCCACTGCATGGATACCCAGGCCTGAGTACAGACTCTTCCTCTATGCATTGCCTTTGGGAAGCCCTAACTTTGGATTTCTGGGGCTCAAAGTCAGAAATGGTTTAAAGTGAAAGCTGTAAAGAAAGGCTGGATAATATCCAGTAACTTTTAGTTATTGGTTGGTCTTTTAGTAACACTATCCAAAAAATCAATAGAATCACAACAAAATTACAGGTTTTTTAAATGTGGTAACTCTCAGGATCAGAAGTAACTTTCAAGTTGAAGCACTCACCAGAAAAGCTTTTTTATCTGAAAGGTTAAGAACGGATATTGCACAAAACCCCACCCACCCAGCTTCAGTTATGATTGAATCTAGTTTGCCTTTGAATAGAACACTGGTTTTACTATGGTGTTATGTATATTAAACTCAGCAGAGAGAATTCTGAAGCAAGCTGGCTTGCCAAAGGTAAAAGTTTCATACACTTAATTGACACCTAACATCTTTAACTTATACTCTGTTTTTAACCTAACACTTCCCCTTCCCACCTCAGAAAGCAATAAAAATACCATGAAGCAAAATTCAAGAATAATAGGGACTCAGCAAAATCTTTAGAAGCTTGGTGGAAGGCAGACAGTTAGAATGCTCTTAAGGATAATTACTTATTTTTCTAAGAAGGAATTTACAATAAACATAAGCCTGTTACTCAACTAACATTTCCCTAAGCAGACAATGCAAGAAGGAACGTAGGGAGGAAAAAGCTTTCTTTGCAGCCCTCCACTTCTGTATTTTTTTCTGTAACATCATGCAACCCGGGGGTTTCTTTTTAAACACCACAAAGCTTTAATCGTGTCCATTTAAATGTCTAATTACACCTAGGCTTTCTTGAAATTCTCTAAATCTAGAACAACTGAACAGGTAGTTTCATCTCAATTCTACACCAAATACTCAGTTTCTGCTTTATTCATACAGCATTGTGGTAGTTTAAGGCTTATTGGATTATTCTAGTAAGAGAAATTGGTACTTTCCTGAAAGTTCAGTGCAGAATCTAAGTAAATTAGATCATTGGTTGTGAAAGAATGATAATGATAAAGTCTGTATCGTTCATTGGTTTCCTAAGAGGTATAAAAGACTATGTATAAACAGTTCATTCTTCTTGGCTCTTAGGGCACTGGATCTGTTCACTTCTCCTTTGCTCCTCTCTAACTCCTACACTAACATTTTCCAGGTAACAGATGAGCTTTGCTGGTTGTTTTCTGTCTGGGGAGAGCGAGGGTGGCATTGGCCCCTTCTGGGCTTTTCTTTGTCTGGCAGGTAAAATTTTATTTCAATATTATTTCTAAATTGTATAAAATTGTAAATACATGTAAATATATTTTGTATATATGCTTGCAAATTTAGCTTTGCTGTAAAATGTAGCTTTATCTTACTTCCATGCCATCTGAGCTGGTCTGGTAGATATTAATTGCGGGGTGGGAGGGGAAGTTCCCAATGCACCACAAGCATCTAAAATGCTTCTATAAAATAATCTTCCTGGAAGTGTGGTTAAAAGCCAGAGTAGCTACACACAGGATGGTGTCTTTGCTAAGACTTAAGTATCACTGCTTCCAGTACAGATGTAAACATCAAAAACTTAACCCCCCCAGACAATACAACAATGCAAGCATTCAGAAAGGAACTGGCTTACACAACACTTCTATGGGTCATTTAACATTAAAACTACTGATACAGCCCAATACAGTCCCCACAGCAAATGTTATTTATTTTCCTGTTCTTTGATGTTATAACTGTATTGTGCCATAACCCTAGGAAACACTTTGAAATGAGCATTCATTGAGATGGAACAATTGGAGTACTGTATTTATGTGCTTACCTTTTTTACAATTAGGAAATTCAGTTCCTCTATGAAGCATGTGTAAAACACATCAAATAAAATTCAGGGCACATTTTAATGCTGTCAACCCCCCAAAAGGTACAATGATCTATAAATATGAAATGGTTCCTCATTGTAGGAAACAAATAAGGAAACATCTATATGGAAACTATCTCCAGTTATCTGATGTGAAACCACACCTGGTAACTTCACTCCCAATACAAAATACACCAAAAGACAGACAAATCTGAATATGAGTGGCAACCAGAGAGTTTTCTGTGGGTTTCATTTTTTTTTTTTAAGCCATGGTTTCTGAATACTGAACTGGTTGAGCAACACAATGGCTAATTGTTACATGTGTAACATTACGAAACGACGTTACACAAAGGTGGCACTTATCCCATGGGCATTAAACTACAGAAAACTACAGTGGGCACAAGAAATATCCAAGCAGCTATTAGGAGGAATTTCAGAAAATTCCCACGTTGCTTCCCTCCCCACTCCCCCACCTTTTTTACTAGCTATTCTTTTGTCTTACTTTATGAAGATTATAGCACTTGTTGATGTAACATTAGGAACAAATTCTGGCTAATCTCCTACAGGCTTAATCTTTTATGATGTACTTAGCATCTGCCATTTCAAAACATCAGTGAAAGGCTGAGACAGACAGTGAATTTGGGAAGCTAATGTGAACTGGGCACTAATCTGCTCTCCTATGTCTCTGAAAAATCTCACCCAGACTATTTTACTGACTGAGTTAAGATGACAGAATATCTGCTAGTGACATCTGTACATCTGCCTTTTATCTTTTATTTCCCTAATTACTTGTACCCAAAAAGACCAGCTGGGCTTCATTGAACATCACACTAAACAAACCCAGACTGCCTCAGTTAATTCTTATTATTCAAGAAGGTTGCATGCCAGTAATACAGAATCATAGAATGGTAAGGTTGGAAGTGACCTCAAAGATCATCTAGCTCCAACCCACCCCGCCATAGGCAGGGACACCTCCCACTAGAAAGGTCACTCAGGGCCTCATCCAACCTGGCCTTGAAACCCTCCAGGGAGGGAGCAGCCACAACCTCCCTGGCCAACCTGTACCAGTGCCTCACCACCCTCACTGGAAAGAACTTCCTCCTAACACCCAGTCTAAATCTCCCCTCTTCCAGTTTAAACCCATTGCCCCTTGTCCTGGCATTGCAAGACCTTGTCAATAGTCCCTCCACAGCCTTCCTGTAGGCCCCCTTCAGATACTGGGAGGCTACCATAAGGTCTCCTCGAAGCCTTCTCTTCTCCAGGCTGAAGAACCCCAAATCTCTCAGCCTGTCCTTATAGCAGAGCTGCTCCAGCCCTCTGAGCATCTTTGTGGCCCTCCTCTGGACCTGCTCCAGCAGTTCCATGTCCTTCCTGTGCTGGGGGCTCCAGAACTGTACACTGTACTCCAGATGGGGTTCGGGTTTATGATGCTTTATTTTTAAGAGAGACATGTGTTTTACTCTGTATGCTATCTGTGTTTAAACATTGCATAGCTATGCTATATCCTTCAATCAAACTATATATATACACAGCAAAAGGATAAAAATTCTTACTAGCATGCATTACTCCCTCTTTGGTCTAACTCAACAAGAACAAAAATAAGCCAAATTGTATAAGCACCATGATACACAGAAAATAGTAATTCTTGAGTGCTTTTTCTAAAATAAACAAATGCTCTCCTGGGCATGGAAAATGACTGAATGAAACAGACTTTTGCTCCTGCCATGAAAAGCTTCCCAAAAAACCCCAAAACAACCACACAGACAAAAATCCCCACCCCTCCAAAGAAAAGAAAAAAAAAAGGCAAAGGTTTTAAGCAAAATTAAGTACATCCATTAAGTACAAATGGATGAATGTTGTCTTAAAACCTATGAAGTTTCTAACAACAACAAAAAAAAAAGAAGAAAAAAAGAGAAGGAAATGAATCATAAACTGTGTGAAGCAGGGCATAGCTGTCTCTTAAGTTTCTACTGTGCCTAACAGTAAAGAGTTCGGGCCTCTTTTTACTGTTTTTATTATTACCCAGACACTGGGCCACAAAGATGCTCAGAGGGCTGAAGCGGCTCTGCTATGAAGACAGGCTACAAGAGTTGGGGCTCTTCAGCCTGGAGAAGAGAAGGTTTCAAGGACACCTTATAGTAGCCTTCCAGTATCTGAAGGGGGTCTATGGGAGGGCTGGGGATGGACTATTTACAAGGTCTTGCAATGACAGGACAAGGGGCAATGGGCTTAAACTGGCAGAGGGGAGATTCAAACTGGATGTTAGGAGGAAGTTCTTTACAGTGAGGGTGGTGAGGCACTGGAACAGGTTGCCCAGGGAGGTTGTGTCTGCTCCCTCCCTGGAGGTGCTCAAGGCCAGATTGGATGAGGCTTCGAGTGACCTGTACTAGTGGGAGGTGTCCCTGCCTATGGAGGGGTGGGTTGGAACTGGATGAGCTTTGAGGTCCCTTCCAACCTAAACCATTCTATGATTTTACAGTAAAACTCAGATCTCTGCAAGAAACCCATAGTCAGGGTTAGAGCAGAGGGCAGAAGCATTGGAGCCCAGGGTGAATGAAACACTTGAGGCTAACAACAGCTTTCCACACGAGGAAGGCCCAAAGGCTACAAGGAGACTACAAAAATCTCTCCGTCTTCTAAGTTAGACACGCTCCAACTTGTGTGCTGCAGACAATGGAATGAGATGGAGCACTTCCTTGCTATCACAAGCAAGATCTTTGCAGAGATTGCCCCCCCACCCCCCGCCGGTATTTTATTCTTAAATGAATAACAAGCAACTCTTAAGTGCTCTATCTCAGAGGTTATCTGGAGACTATAGGGACACAAGGTGAGTTGTACTGGAAACAAAATGACATAGCTAGGACCATATAATCAGGATAAGAATCCACAAATCTCCAAAATATCTTAGGGCAGGCACAGCATTTCTGCCCTGCTTTCAAGTGGCCCTTAGCACAAAGGGGACTCAGTTTCTCTTCTCTCAGATACAATCTTATATCTGTGCATCAGACTGCACAACTGCATGACACTAATTCTTATCCAGTCTTTCCTTACATGAAACAAGCCTGTGCAAGTTCTTCCAAAAGACAATTTTCTTAATTTCCTTTTTAATAATCTCTCATTGACAGAGCCAACAGTTGGAACACTGCCAATCCATATGGATGAACTGTTTGTGTCCCAGGTTAAACATCTACTTCCACACTCTACTAGTTGATCTAATACTGCTATTTCTTCTTTCTACAAAGATGTGTTTTGTAAACACACTACTTGTGTTGGAGCATCATGGCTACAACACTGCTGCCTTGGGAAATCATTCTTACCTACAGTTCTTTTGTCAAGTTGGGAAGGAAAGATGGCAGCACTACAAAAATACATCAGCACCTGTGAAAAATTGACACAGATCTACTTGTATCTCACTTCAACTCCACTGTCTTGTGCTATGAGCTCCATAATGAGTATTTTCTATGACATAAGGTGTCATGATTCTTTCCTAAAATGAAACTTATGCCCCCAGGCTTCATTACACCCTAAATATATTTATTTAGGTAGAGCGAAATAACATTTAGGTATAGAATTTAGGTAGAGTGAAATAACATTAAGCAGATATACACTGTTTGAAATAACCTCTTCATCTTAACTCTACGGAAATGGAGTAAGTTTGCTTGGAGACTGGAGTAAGTTTGCTTGGAGACAAAAAATAAAACAAAGAAGACCAGCTTACATAAAATTTTCCTTGAAGTTTTGATTCCTGTTTTTCAATAGAATCATAAACGTTGTTTCTACTGATGAAGCGCGATAGCTAAATTTCATTTCAGAGTTTCTACTTGTGGCCTCCCGGCACCAAGATGACAATGCCTCTCACAGATAGCCACTTCCGAGGGGTATTTCTTTCCGTTTTGATATGATGGAAGAATTTTTTTTCGATGGGAGTGGTGAGACACTGGAGCAGATTGCCCACAAACACTGTGGATGTCCTATCATTGGAAGTTTTCAAGGTCAGGGTGGATGGGGATTTTGACAACCATCTAGTGAAAGATGTTCCTGCTCACAGCAGTGGAATTGTACTACATGACCAACTGGGTCCTTTCCAATCCATATAATTCTGTGATTTGGGGTAGGTTTGAACTTAGCATGTAGATTCATAGTAATGGACAGATGAACAGATACATACCTGCTGTAGATGTTGTAGGTTGTGTGGATGATAGAACAGTGAAGCTGCTATTGCCTTCAAGGAAAAAAAGAAAGCAGAAAATAAAATTATTAAATTTTGTTTTAACATACTGTAATTATAGTATTATATACGCCTCAGGGTATCCACATTTGCAGGCTGCAAGCGGGACAGAGAAGAGCATATTCCATCCCAAAGCAGATGGTTTTATCCCTCTGCAAAACAGTTCCCAATCTCAGTGCAGCAAGAACACAGTTACACTGTATGCACAGCAGTGCCCAAGTGGTCTGCATCTGAATTCTTTACATCTCCTCTTTTTGCTCTATTCCACTTGCTATTATCAGCCACATCATCATTGACTTTCTTGACCTGCTTTGACTTTTTTCCTAGTTTCTATTCCCCTGTTTCAATTCCATTTCCTGTCTCTCGATCTTTTCTTCCTTTTTGTTACAGCCTAGGCTCATGCTAGGAATACACTGTATTTGTGACAAGTAGAGACAGAAGGATACCCTGTGAAATATCTTTCTGTAGGCTTATGCTCTCTCTACACAAAATAAGGTCCTAAGAATCTGTCTGTTTCCAAATACTTAGAGTATAAACCATTTTTCAGTCTTAATGGTTTTTCCTTCCCTCCTTTCTTTCAATTCTACTTTTCTAGTTCTCTACCTCCAATCCCCTTCCAACTCATTACTTTTAAGTTCTCAGGCACCCTCCCACTCCTACTTCTGTCCTCAATGCTGCATCCTTCTTCACTCTTACAGATTAACAGTCTTTTTCTCCTGGCAAAGATCTACTGGACTGTTCAGTAACTCTCATTCCTGGGAACATCACTGCCCATATTTGCTTCCCTTCATTCTGCCTTATCTATGCTCACTCTATGACTGTTCTTTTTTCTGAAGTAATTGAACAGCTTCCTCTCACACTGCTACTGCTGTGTGCCTTGCAGCAGCTCTATCACTTCTCAGCATGGCTGGAAAACAAAGTGCATAACCTCAGAGAGCACAAGAACAACACAGCTACCAGAATCAAGCAACAGACCTATTTCCTTTGAAGAGATTTGCTGTTCTTACTACTGGAAAAGTCTAGTGTAAAACAGTTTTGTCAACACCCTTTGGAGTTCTGTACATGCTATAAGCAAGATCAGGTTTAAGAACAATTGCAACAAATTGACACCTTCAAACCGTCTATCATAAATGGGGAGGAAAAAAAAATAGAGGGAATTACTTTGTCTTTTCTTTGATATAATCACAGCCAACTACTCCCACAACTGCACATTGTACACACAATCCTTATAGTGACATACCTGGGATATTAAGTGGCAGATTTAATTGCCTTTGAGAAACAGTCTATGATGTAAAATTACAAACACATTCTTGTTTATGTTGACTTTTACATCAGTGCAAGACATGGACATGCCTGGGGCTAAACCTTTCCCACACTGGCCCAATATTGTAACCAGAACACAGCTTTGGGTTTCCTCCAAGTTCTGAGTGCTTACCTCTGCAAGCCTGGGAACATGCCTGCATGTGGACTGCATGCCCACACAGGTGAAAAGAAGCCACGTGCACTGCCTGGAATTTGGGTGTGAGGCAGTAATGCAGTCAACACAAGACAGAGTAACTCAGTGAGCAGAGTATTGGCCATACATCCCATTTGTTGGCCAACAGCAGATTGTAGAGAGCAGTACAGGGAAAAAAATGACTCAAGGAATATGCTTTTTCCATGGCACATACTTAAAGGTATACAGCTCAACACAATCAAAATGAGATTATATTATGAAACGAACATGTACTCTAGCACCGAGCTCAAGTGCAGTGGACCCAGAGTCTATTTTAACATTAAAAATCAAATGAACAAGTGCCTTGCCTTTTTCTCAAGAGCACTGAATTCTAGCCTAGCAGACATCTTGAGCTGGCAGTTCTCTTTTTAACTGTAAACTATTTTGGCAGGTGCTTATATTTCTACACATAACATCTTCCCATTTTATTTCTCCTCTCTCTGCTGTTCAGGCATACCCAAGGACATGAGGATTGACTTGTGCTCCACTGCTGTTATTTAATATCTTTAGTTACCCCGCAATAGACATCACAATTGCAGTCTTTCCTGCCCTAGAGCTGCTCACAATTCAATAAAATAAAATAAAGGACAAACTACTGCAGAACAGCTTAAGACAATAAATATTGCATTTCTCACTGCTACTGAGGAACAGCAACAAATACCAAGAGTATTACCTTGCAATTTATGACCTGAAGTTGTGTTAAGGGGTGTAGTACTGCTGGAGTTGTTCATCTCTTCATTTCCTATATAAACCCCAAAAAGAGTAAGATAGTTTTAGGTGCTTTATTACTGAGAAGTGGAAAAAGAAGAGTTAGTGCAACATCTGTCACATACTTTGGGCATATAAATGACTAAACTAACATGGACAGGAGTTAGGTATAATGATATAAAAGCACAGTACCACAACAGGATGCTCTTAGCACATTAGAAATGACAACACCCAATCACCAAATGACCTGGAACTCTTTCCCAACTTCAGTTTTATATTCCACATCGTCATCATCCCAAATTCTCTTCTTCCTTGAGATGAAAGGATGTAAGAGGTAGAAAATACAGCACTTTCCTTGGGTAATAACATATGACCTGCATTACGTACAGCAGAAGGAAAGAAACTTCTCATGCAATGAAGTCTGCAAGGTCTTTGCAGGCAGATGGGTGCTTACTTTGCCCCTACACAGACAGCATGGTAAGACAATAAGCCCCACTGAGAAGCTCCACTGCTTAGTCACTAACAGCATGTTAATACATCCACAGAGCATTTGGCAAGTAGGGAGTGGGATAGAGAATAATCACACTTCTGCTGACCTATCATCATGTCCTGAAGACTGAGGCATGATTACTCTCCTTCAGGCCTGGTCTACAAACAAGTGTAAAAATGAACGACAAACCACACAGAATGAACAGTCTGTCATTCATATGCATGGAGGAGGATCAGTTGTGCATTTGGTCTTTGACAGAGTTTAGCTTTGATAACTTCTAACAATATTCTACTGAAGGCAAGCAAATAATCTAAGCTAAGTACCACAGAAATGGAGCAATTTCTTAGTAGTTGCAAAACCTTAGTGAAGATCTCAGAACAGTTGTTTGCAAATACAAATGGCAAGCTACTCATCATTGTATCTTGCCTCTGCGATACCCAGACTGAGGGCAGCACTGCAAGATATCTCAGACTGTTTAATTAATGAACTTAGGGAAAACAAATTAAAAAAAGAGGAGGCGAGAAAAGGGAGAAAAAAAGAGAAAAAAAAAAAGAAAGAAAAAAAGAAAAAAGAGAAAAAAAAAAAGAAAGAAAAAAAGAAAAAAGAGAAAAAAAAAAAGAAAGAAAAAAAGAAAAAAGAGAAAAAAAAAAAGAAAGAAAAAAAGAAAAAAGAGAAAAAAAAAAAGAAAGAAAAAAAGAAAAAAGAGAAAAAAAAAAAGAAAGAAAAAAAGAAAAAAGAGAAAAAAAAAAAGAAAGAAAAAAAGAAAAAAGAGAAAAAAAAAAAGAAAGAAAAAAAGAAAAAAGAGAAAAAAAAAAAGAAAGAAAAAAAGAAAAAAGAGAAAAAAAAAAAGAAAGAAAAAAAGAAAAAAGAGAAAAAAAAAAAGAAAGAAAAAAAGAAAAAAGAGAAAAAAAAAAAGAAAGAAAAAAAGAAAAAAGAGAAAAAAAAAAAGAAAGAAAAAAAGAAAAAAGAGAAAAAAAAAAAGAAAGAAAAAAAGAAAAAAGAGAAAAAAAAAAAGAAAGAAAAAAAGAAAAAAGAGAAAAAAAAAAAGAAAGAAAAAAAGAAAAAAGAGAAAAAAAAAAAGAAAGAAAAAAAGAAAAAAGAGAAAAAAAAAAAGAAAGAAAAAAAGAAAAAAGAGAAAAAAAAAAAGAAAGAAAAAAAGAAAAAAGAGAAAAAAAGAGAAAAGGAAAAAAGGACAGGACACAGCTAAACTAAGCTTTCCCAAGGAGGACTGAATTCTGAAGAAAATTATCTTCATGAGAGCTAGTCCCCCTGGATTTAACAGGAAGAAGCTAAGCCAACAAACATTACTCCTCTCCCCAACAGCACACAACGAATTTTGCTGCCTTAACCAGCAGAATGGGTTCCCTGTAGGATTAAATGAAAGAGAAGTCCAAGAAACAGAGGTGGAAGGAAAGTCAGGACTGTGGTAGTTCTAGTTCAGATCAGCTTGGACTGCACATCTTGAAAGTCATTTTTTCCCCCTCCTTAAAAAGAACCCCAAACACAGATTAGTTTCTCAGCTTGGATCACAAGCAGTTGAAACAGAATATAAATAATTTTAACATGGGGTATCGCATAAGCATATGTCACATTGGAACACATGGCAGAGAATGGGACGGGTGAGAGAAAGAAAATCTCAAAATGGCATCATTCCCAAACTGTTCTCCAACCTCAGACATTGGTTTTGGATTTGAAGCAGTTACTGCCATGACAGCGGGAGACTTCAACCAAGGAGGCAGAAAGAACCCAGGCAAAGGGAAAAGCAGCTCACACTTCTATGCAGATGGCTCCAACAATTGGAGACTCTCCTCTGAGACCACAAGAGTGCACAGTGCAACCAGCCCAAAGCAAAACAGTGCGCGTTTCTGGCCTTCTCCAGGAAGCAGAAGTGCAAGAGTTACAAGTCTGCCCTGACCCAGGTGCACATGTGCAGGCATGAGTACAGGAAGGAAGAGGGGAGAAAGTCAGCAGCCAGCTGCACTGTGAAAGGCCCTGTGCATGAGCTGAGGTAAAGTTCTTTGGGCCACAGGATTAATTGTAATATTGGGTGAACAAGTCTTCAGCAGAAAAACTGTGCTGATGCTTGTTCCCACTGTGATCAAGAGGAGAAAAGGAAAAAAAAAAAAAAAAAAAAAAAGAGGATCTCTGTGTTCATTTTTCATAATGAAATAAAAGCAAACCAAAAGGAAATATCCAACTTAAAGCAATACACCAAAGCACCATATACTGGAAAAGGACATGGAAAGGGGATGAATGAGATTTTGGTCAGATAGCTCTGTTCTGTTTAAGGTCAGGTGTGGATGCAGCTAAAACCATAACTGCTTGTGGCTGGCCAAACTGTATCTCAAGGCAAGGATGCTTCCTGTGAAATGCTATAGCACGGTTTGGTGCTCTGAGTGCTTCCGTAACCTTGCACTGCTTTGTTGCTACTGTGCATAATAAGTCATTGCTGGAGCAATTTGGATAAGCAAACTTTCAAAAGGGCAAAATCAGGACAGATTTTCCAGCTTTATAGCTGGAACTGACTTCCTAAAGTGGCATTCAGGCACAGAAGATGAAGATCTGTGCTTGTGCTAAACATACAGACAAATCATAGAATCAGTCAAGAGTTAGAAGGGACCACAAGGATCATCTAGTTCCAACCCCCCTGCCAGGGGCAGGGACACCCTACCCTAGATCAGGTTGCCCAGAGCCTCATCCAGCCTGGCCTTAAACATCTCCAGGGATGGGGCCTCAAACACCTCCCTGGGCAACCCATTCCAGGCTCTCANAGCCTAAGAAGTCCTTCCCCAGCTTTTTTTGTAGGCCCCCTTCAGATAGTGCAGAACCACAAGAAGGTCACCTGGGAGCCTCCTCTTCTCCAGACTGAACAGCCTCAACTTTTTCAGTCTGTCCTCATAGCAGAGATGCTTTAGCCCTCTGAGCATCCTCATGGCCCTTCTCTGGATACGCTCCAGCATGTCCATATCCCTCTTGGAATAGGGGCTCTAGAACTGGATGCAGTACTCCAGGTGGGGTCTCACCAGAGTGGAGTAGAGGGGGAGAATCACCTCCCTCCACCTGCTGGCCACACTTCTCCTGATGCAGCCCAGGCTCTGGTTGGCTTTCTGGGCTGCAAGTGCACACTGTTGCCTCATGTTGAGCTTCTCGTCCACCAGCACCCCCAAGTCCCTCTCCTCAGGGCTGCTCTCCAGTCAGTCACTGCCCAGCCTGTATTTGTGCTTGGGATTGCCTCGACCCAGAGGCAGGACCTTGCAGTTGGTCTTGTTGAACCTCATGAGGCTGCCTTGTGCCCACCTCTCCAGCCTGTGCAGGTCCCTCTGGATGGCATCCCTTCCCTCCAGTGTGTCTGCTGCACCACACAGATGCAGGGCAAGTAACAGGGATAGCTCTGATATTTGTTGAAAATGAACAGGATAAGATTTTAAATGGCCAGGTCCTGAAAACAAATCAACACAGTGGATCACACCCACAAATAAATGTTATGAATCTGTAGTCTCCAGCTCAGCTATGTACCAAATTACTATTCTGTGTAGATGAAACCCGGTGGGACAACCATACACTGAGGAGTGGCACTACTCATTCAAATTCTGACGTGACAAAGGTCAATTTGCCCACCTCCAAAAGCAAATTTACAACAAAGGCATTTTAAAGACTCACAGGCTTCACACTAACTAAACCTCACGCTGCACAAAGACTTTGGTATGTAAATTCTCATTTTTACTAGGCACAATTTTACATGTTCATATATAAAATTCTGTCTGGGCTCTCTCTTCTCTCTTGAAGTTTTATGCACAGTGGGAAAAACTGGAAAGTTTTATGCCCAAACTATCCCACTGCTGTTGGTTTGAAAACCAAAAAGTACAGAGGCATCGACAGTCCATCAGAAAGATCTCTGACTTGCACAATAACCTCTAAGTAATCCAAATGAGTAATGCTTGAGGTGCTGGAATGGTTAAAGCAGAGATGTTAGAGCAGTAATATGAATATAATCATTCCCTACATAGTCTCTATCACAAGAAAACTCATTCTTCTAACTTGAAATGGATGAAACTCAAATTCTGGAGAGTGTAACAAAAGCAATCCTCTGATCCCAAATCTATTGCAACATCTGCCAGGTAATTTTGGCAAACTATAAGTTCAAATCTCTGCTATCTGGAAACTTTGTTTTGTTTTGTTTTTTTTTTCTCTTTGACTTAATAAGGTTTTTTGGTACCTATTTTTGAAGTGATGTTCTTGACTTACCAAGAGGGTAGGTCATCCTGCAACAGAAGTTAGGCAGGATTATCTCAGCAACTTTTTGCACAAGGTCCCCATACCTTACTTAACATTGTGAAATGACCTCACACTCTTGCAAAGGAAAGCATAAACAGCACTGCACAGATGCTTAAGGAAGCAACACAGACACAAGCAACCAATTCTCAACTCTGGTAGATTTGAGACTGAAAAATTACACTACCTTTTGTAAGAAGATACACTGAAATCAAAATGCCATGTCTGTTTTCAGGTCTCGAGGCTGCTGCTCAAGTGCAGGGGGTAGTTTTGTATATGGGATACCTCCTGCAAGGTGTTGTTAGCTATCTTTTCTGAACAGAGCAGGAAGGGTGGGGGAGGGGGCAACTTCCTGCCAGAAAGCATGGATTCTCCTCACTCCCCCAGATATCAGGAAGACAGCTGGACTGTAAATAATAGTGGGAAGGACTTTTCCTAAATCACAATATTTTGGTGACGTTTCTTCCATTGACTTGACCAACATATAGAAATAAACTTTATAGCAGAGTACAGCCTTCTATAAAGGAACAGCATTATACTGAAATAACCAGCCTGCTCAAAAATCTTAACTGGAATGAGGACAAATCTACTGCCACTTTCACTTTTTACTATAGTATTTGATGGGCTTTACGCTTTCTCCTGTAGCGTTCATTAGTGAATCACAAACTTCTGCTGAAACCAACACAAATCTCAGCAGTAGCTGCTGGAAGTTTCTGAGTAAGTGAGCAAAAAAAAAAAAACAACAAACCAGACAATTCAATAGATATTTTTAGACTAAACCTCAAAAGGGCACAATTTCTCTCAGTGTATTGTAAATGGAGTCTAGACAACAGATTCACTTACAGAGGAAGGACCAAATTTGACTGTCAAAAGTTAGGTGAGATCATCTCAGTCTCAGGAGACTGTGCAGTGAGTTAAAACAGCATATGCACTCAGGAAGTAACATGATAAAAGACAGATCAGACCAATGTTATAGCAAAGGAAACGACAGTCTGATGCTGTAAAATGGAGACCATAAGACCTCAGCAAAGCAGTAAGCTGGTTACTGGTAAACTTCTTAAAAAAAAACCCAACCTGCTTTTCTAAGAGCAACTATAAAGCTGTTTATATTCCTTGTTTTACTTTTTGTGTATCTATTTACATTATAGCTTCATCAGATTAAACCATAGCATTATTAACACTGATGGACTGATTGACATTCCACAACATCATTTATGCAATGTTACTTTTGGTACCTATCTGTTTGGCTTCTTTACTTTGGGGCACTGCATGGAGAATTTGTCTTCTGAAGAAGTAACTCTGGTAGCTCAGACTTCTGTCTCTCATTTTATTCGAGCGCATGTTGATGATTATCCCCCGAATTTGGCCTCCTACCAGCTGAGTTAAAGCACTAGAAAATGGGAGTCTGAGCATTTACTAGAATCAGCCACTGAAAAGCAGCGCTCCCGTAAGCGCCCAACAGCAATGGGACAAAACACACCACCTGTCCTAACAGCAAAGACAGAATGACCCCAGAGCTATGAAGAGCCCTTTGCCACTCTTACAGCATGCCTGAGAGAGCAGCATCAAGAAAAGACAACACTTCCTTCCAGTCCAGCCCTGCCTGGGACACCGTGCCTCCCCCAGCTCCTGTGTGAGCCATTCATCCGTGCACCTACTATGGGAAGGCCCTTGTGGCACTCGCAGGGGCTGGGGAACGTCTGCGGTGGCTCACACCTCCTCCTCGGTCTCCTGCTCACACCTGCCAGTGCGCAGGTAGATGGACCGAGGAGCTGTGGGCCAGCAGGGCGCGTTGGTCCCATCCCCCGATTGCATTCACACACCTCCTCTCCAAAACCGCACATCGGTTTTGTGGGGTTTGTTTTTTATAATCACTGTTTCTGTCTCAGAAACACCCAGAATGTGAAGCCTCCCGCTGCTTCTTTCTGTAGTAGGCCCGCCCTAGAGAACCTATCCATGTGCACAGTGCAATCTCGGCTCGTTTGAGAAGATGGAAAGAGAAAACCCAGCAGAGAGCCGAACTCCCCCGCACCTGGAAACTGGCGCGAAGGGGCGCTCGGAGGGGGGCAGCGAGGGTGCAGACCGCGCCCCGGCCCCGCTCCGGTCCCCAGGGACGCGGCGAGGCCTTCGTCTGCTCAGCGAAGATGCTGCAGCAGGCACCGGGCGGACCAGTTGCCGCCTCCGTGCCGGCGCAGAGGGGCAGCCCCGCCGCCCACTGTTCCTGGCCCACCCGTGCCCCCGCGGACGCTACTTACGGGAACCGGGGACGAGGAGCAGCAGCAGAGCTGCTGCCTGCAACATGCGAGACGCGCCGGTGAGGAGACGCATGGCCACTGAAAGAGCCGCGGGGCAGCAGACTCGCAGCTGCCTAAGCACGCTAGGCGCTGCCCGCCCGGGCTGGCGGGGCGGAGCGGGGCGGAGCCGCCGCGCTGCCAGCGGGCAGAGGGCCGGACCGGGACAGGGTCGAGTGCTGCGCTTGAGCTAGCGGCCTCCCGCGGGCAGCCGGTAGCTAAAGCCGTAACTCTCTGCCCCGGCGTGCATCCCCCCTCTTTCACGGGCTCCGCTAAGCCGCCGCGGTTTTACAACAGGCTGGGCGGCGAAATGTTGTGCTATCATGGAGCAGATCTTCCTGGAGGCACTACTGAGACAGAAGAATAGTGAAGAGGTGATTGAATACAGTCAGCATGGCTTCACCAAGGGCAAATCCTGCCTGACAAACCTGGTGGCCTTCTATGAACAGGTCACAACATTAACAGATGAGGGGCGGGAAACTGATGTCATTTACCTGGACCTGAGCAAAGCTTTCGACACTGTCTCGCACCACATCCTGATCTCCAAGATGGTGAGACATGGGTTTGATGGGTGGACCACTAGATGGATAAAGAACTGGCTTGATGGCTGCACCCAAAGAGTGGCTGTCAATGTCTCCGTGTCCCAGTGGAGGCCACTGACCAGTGGAGTCCCTCAGGGATCAATCCTGGAACCAGTCTTGTTCAACATCTTTGTCGATGCCGTGGACAGAGGCATTGAGTGCACCCTCAGCAAGTTTGCTGATGACACCAAGCTATGTGGTGCAGCAGACATGCTGGAGGGCAGGGATCCATCCAGAGGGACCTGGACAGGCTGGAGAGGTGGGCACAAGCCAACCTCGTGAAGTTCAGCAAGACCTAGTGCAAGGTCCTGGATCTGGGTTGAGGCAATCCAAGGACGAATATAGGCTGGGCAGTGGTTGGCTGGAGAGCAGCCCTGAGGAGAGGGACTTGGGGGTGCTGGTGGATGAGAAGCTCAAGCAGGTGCGTGCTTCATACTTCTGACATTTTCTTGCACACTTGTTCTGCATTGCTTCCTGTGCACTTCTCATGACAAATGCACCTGAAGACCAATGTGTGTCTTCCTTTGGTGAATTTTCTGAGATGATAGTCCAAAGCTTTTCTTTGAGATGGCAGTAGGAGTAATATCCACAGCTAGTTCTAGTGAAACTTAGAAAGACTAGTAATCCATATGTTACTAAGTATAAAGGTCTCCATTTGGTTATAGAGGCAAAGCTTATGGTCAGAAAGAATGTTTTTTCTTAATTACGCTAACACAACTCCAGTGATCATCAGGCACAGAACAGACAGGAAGCAATTTATTTTCAAACAGCCTAATTAATATTGCTCAACTTGTGTATCTGCAGGAAAAAAGGAGTTGAGATACATGGAACAAAGAGAAACCGTCAGCTTGTGGGAGGTAGTTGTGTAACTCCCATAGAACTGATGAGTTAGCAGGAGCTGAGGCATGTTGTGAAATAGTACAGATTCTTTACTGGGTAAAGGTGTTGGAATGAGGGTATTGTATGAAGTTCAACAAGGCCAAGTGCTAGGTCCTATACTTGGGTCGCAACAACCTCATGGTAAGTTGCAGGCTTGGGGATGTGTGGTTGGAAAGCTGCAACCCAGAGAGGGATCTGGAGATATTGGTTGATAGTCAGCTGAATATGGCTCAGCAATATGCCCAGGTGGCCAAGAAAGCCAATGACACCTTCACTTGTATTAGAAACACAGTGGCCAGCAGGGACAGGGAGGTGATCATCCTCCTGTATTAAGCACTGGTGAGGCAACACATTGACTATTGTGTTTAGTTACGGGCCCCTCACTACAAGAAGAACATTAAAGTGCTGGAGCCCTGTCCAGAGAAGGGCAACACAAGGCTTGTAAAGGGCCTGGAGCACATGACCTACAAGGAGGAGCGTCTGAGGCAGCTCTGGCTGTTCAGTCGAGTGAAGAGGAAGATGAGGGGAGACCTTATCACTCTCTACAACTGCCTGAAGGAAGGTTGGAACAAGAAGGGAGCCAGACTCTTCTCCTTGATGACAAGCAACAGGACTAGAGGAAATGGTTACAAGCTGCACCAGGGGAGGTTTAAACTGGACATTAGGCACTCTGCAAGAGTTATCAGACATTGGAATGATGTGCCTAGAGCAGTTGTGAAGTCTCCATCTCTAGAGGTGTTCAAGCAGCGTGTGGACCTGGTGCTTAGGGATGTGGTTTAGTGTTGACCCTTCAGTGCTGGGTCAAAGGTCGGACTGGATGATCTTTGAGGTCTCTTTCAACCAGATATATTGTGTGATTCTGTGAAAATCTGGTGTTGGTTGTTTTGCCATGATCTTGCTTCTTTTGGTGTTTGTGGGAGCCATATTTCTGACAGTCTATCTGAAGGTAGCTGGGAGTTATTTGTATGCTGAGAAGGAAACATTCTGGGGAAATCTAGTGGAAGTTATAATCTCCTTTTGGTACATGGTGTAATTATTGATTTCCCGTATAGATTCCCACATAAGAAATAGGATCAGTGGGAGTTATCTTTCCTAATTTTGTATGTGATATTCAGCACCAGGGAGGAGCAGGAATGGGTCTACTCCACAGTATGGGTGAGCTGAGTGCCAGGGGTAACAGCAAGGGCTCGCTAACTGTGGTACAGTCACACAAGATCAGAGAAGGGTGGCCTTGTGGTGATGGCAGGGTCCACTGGCAGTTTCCAACAAATCAAGGTGATGAGCATGATCTAGGGAGTCCATCTGGGATGGAACAGCAAGAGATGGCTCAGCAACAAGACTATGGCAGAAGTCCAGTGTCAATCCAGGGTACTGGATATAAGGCTACCAGCTCTGTCAGTCTGGAGTCCCTCAAGGAAAACAAGTCACTAATCAGGGCAACTGGGGAAGGGTATAACTGTGATACAGCCTTGGGCAGAGACTGAATGCTTAAGCTGGAGCAGAAACAGAGATCCTGGATGAAGGAGAGGGCAAGGGCATGGAGGACCCAGGTGAGGTTGGTCATGGCTTATTATGAATTAAGGCTTACTAGCACATTCATGGCCCTGACTTTCAGGTACTTCATGCAGAGGTACAATCTGACCTCCTAGAGGAATGTCCTTGATTGGTGGAAGTTGTTCTTGTGTTGGTAAGGATGGTGTGAAACTGCTAGGATATTCACACAATTTTACCAATGAAAGTCCCAGAGCAGAATGGTCAAAATCTAACCTTTTCAGATCTGTTTTGTCCATGAGGTGTTAAAATGGCTTTGTGGAGATGGTGCAGGTGAAACCAAGCAACAGCTCCAGAGCAAGGTTCACTTGCAAAGATAATAAAAAACAGAAACACCCACCTGGAACAAGGAAAACTTTCTATTCACACCTGAAACCTGATCCTCATGAAAGACCTATAAAGGCAAAGCCAGGAACCAGAAGTACTAATTCCACTCTGTATGGAAAACTATGTACTCAGTATTTGCTCAGTAAAAGTTTTATGACCACTGTAGTTTTCTGTATACGTCATTGTTTTTCCACCAAAGTTTACTTCTATAGGCTGTCATCTCTCCTAGCTGACACATTTGATCATCTGTCTTCCTCTTTTAGGGTGTTTGAGGAATATTAATTTAGGTTGCACCCAGAACCATCATTCTTGATGTCTTGATGTCTGCTGTGTACAAATGCAATTCATAAGCAAGTTTTTATTCAGGAACCCAAAATATCTAATTCCAAACGTAATAGATGGCACTTTACAAATCATGTTGTTTTCAGTCTCATTTTACTCTCAAGATATCAGAGGTAGGGCAGCAAAGTATTTCTAACCAAGAAAAGACAGGAATGTGTAACATGTTTTGCTGAAATACTTGCAAAGGTAGCTTTAATTCATGCTTCTTGGAAATGCGAAGTTGACACGAGCTCTGTAGAAGGAGAAATAAGAACCAAAGGTGACCAAACTGGCAATCTGCTTAACTCAGGACATTAGCATGTGGTAGGGTTAAAATTACCCCACAAATAAAATCACCAGACTACCTGAGAAGGTTTGGAAGCAAGGTAAAGCTATATTTACAGCAAAACTAAAATCTAAAAACATATAGTACAATGCATATGTACAAAATATACTTACATATATTTACAATTATTTGCAACTTAGAAATAAGACAAAAATCCTCCCCTGGACAAGCCCAGAAGGGCTTGAATTTGGATGCAGATGTAAGTCAAAGCAGACATAGAAATAGATGTGAACNATGATTCTTGTGATCCCATCAAACCCAGACTGATTCTGTGATTCTGTGTATGGGACAAGTGACCTCATGGTGAGGTCTGCATGGAGCCTGTATACTACAGGCTGACCTCTGCCTCATCCCACTGACACAAGGATATGGCTCTTGGATATGGCTCTTGGATATGGCTCTATGTGTTTTCATACTTCTCTGGCTGTTTTCTGAGTTTTGAAAGCATCATACCTACATGATCTGAGCAGCCTCTGGCTTCCCACTTCCTTCCCCTAAGGAAGATACAGGCACAGCTTCTATGTGTCTATCCATAAACATATCTATATATTTATCTATAAGCTTATACAAAGATTGAAAACTTCCTTCTAAACCATGCAAAAGTAAAGTTTGAAATACTATAAAAGAAAGATTAGAGAAGTGGGAAAAGGAATCATAATGCAACTAGTCATACTTTTCTGAAAATGACCCTGATCACCTTGCAAAACAGCCCAAGCTGTGAATTGCTTTGCTCTGAAAGTGTCATAGATGTTACTATATTGGTCAAGAATAGCTACAGCCATAGTAGTGATTTGCACTACAAACCCAGTGTTTCTCTATCATGTTGAACATGATTGGCAGTGTGTGTGAACTCTGAGCCTGTTAATGACATGATGCCAGTGTTTTGCTTTGTAGCCATAGCAAATGTGGCTAAGAGAAGTGACTTCTTCATTGATCGTTCTGGCTTCATATAAAAACTGATGCCTTCTGTATGATCATAAAATACTCAACTTGCTGCTAAATAAAAATTGGAGCTTTTTACACCCAGACTGGATAATCATCTAATTATCCCAAAGAGACCTCTTAAGTGGTTGAGTTTTGTTTACAAAGCTGAGGGATGTTTCACAGGATCCCAGAATTGCCTAGATTGAAAAAGACCTTTAGGATCATTGAAGCCAATCATTAACCTAACACAGACAAGTCCTTGACTAAACTATGTCCCTAAGCACTATGTCTATGCAACTTATAAATACCTCCAGGGATGGTGGCTTCAGCACTGCCCTGGGCAAAGCCATTCCAACTACTGATAACCCTTTCAGTGAGGAAATACTTCCTGATATCCAATCTAAGCTTCCCTTGGTGCAACTTGGGGCCATTTTCTCTTGTCCTATCACTTGTTATTCGGTTGATCAGACTGACCCACACCTCTCTACAACCTCCTTTCAGGTACTTGTAGAGAGCAAGGTCTTCCCTCGGCCTCCATTTCTCTAGGCTAAGCAATCCCAGTTCTCTCAGATGCTTCTCATAAGATATGTGCTTTAGGTCCCTCACCAGCTTTGTTGCCCTTCTCTGGACATGCTGCAGCAACCCAGTGTCTTTATTGTAGTGAGGGCCCCAAAACTGAACACAGTGCTCAAGGTGCTGCCTCAGCAGTGCCATAATCACCTCCCTACTCCTTCTGGCCATGCTATTCCTGAAACAGACCAGGATGCTGGTGGTCACATTGGCCACCTGAGCTGGCTTGTGTTCAGATGGCTTCCAATCAACAGCCCCAGGTCCTTCTCTACTGAGCAGCTTTCCAGCCACTCTTTCCCAAGCCTGTAGTGCTGCTGAGGTCTGTTGTGACCCAGGTGCAGGATCTGCCATTTGGCCTTATTGAAATTCATACAGCTGGTCTTGGCCCGTTGATCTAGTCTGTCTAGATCCCTCTGCAGAGCCTCCCTACCCTCAAGCAGATCAACACTCCCACCCAGCCTTCTGTCATGTGCAGACTCAATCCCCTCATCCAGATCACTGGTGAAGATGTTAAACAAGCCTGGCCCCAGTACTGAGTCCTGGAGAACACCACTCTTGACTGGCCACCAACTGCATTTAACTCCATTTACCACCATTCTTTGGGCCCCACCATCCAGCCAGCTTTTTACCCAGCAAAGTGTGTCCCCACCCAGGCCATTTCACTGATTATGATCTTGTCCCAGCATTTTGACTTCCACTGAAATCATTACCTACCTTGTCATTACCAGGAGGTAAATGCTTAAATCCTTTCAAGCAAAGAATCAATCCCTGTTCCTGTTTCTTGCAATGAAGGTAACTGAAGAAAATAATACCACTAGAGAGAAAATGTTGCATCATTTATTCACCACATTATGATTCTTTCTCACCTTTTCTACTGCTTATTCCATTCATATACAGAACAACTAGAAAATGTTAAAGGAAGCTGGAGGCAAGAATGTTTCTAATAACCCCAATTACCAGCAAAGGCACTGTTCTTAAATACTTTTCCATTGTCAATTGTTTTAAGCAATGCCAGTTCATACTGCATTTTCCCCTAAGCATTGGAGAAAAAAAAAAAAGACGACAGCATTGGGAGCATTAAAGTAACAGTAGGAGGTTTCTTAATGTATTTTGCAATAACTTTCCTTTTCATCTTTAACTGCTCTGAGTTATTGTAATCATCATGAGAAAGAGAGACTCTGCTAGTCATAGACAATGACTATAAGGGAATCATAGAATCACATGGGCTGGAGAAGACCTTTAAGAACACATCCAACCATTAACCAAACAGTACCAAGTCTGCTGATAAACCATGTCCCTCAGCAGCACATCTTACCGTGTGGATAGCCCCAGGTGGCAATGTACCTCTTGGCTGTGACACTTCTCATCTTAGGCAGTGACTATTTTGAGATACTCTGGTGTCAGTTTTATTGGAGCTTTTGATCATAAATCTAGGTAGACTTGAAGGGGAAGGGGAATAATACCAGGCTTACCTGTGACAAGCCAAGGGATGGCACACCATGGTTAAAAGAACAGGGTGCTACTAACACCCCTTGGCCTCTTGCTATGAGCCATGCTGTGGACACTGCAACACGCTTAAAGTCTTATGGAGGTGAGCCAGGGGCTCCTGAGGTAATAGGATCCAACAAGGAAACAGCAGAGAAATGCCTCAAAGAAATGAAGGAGTGTCCCTTTACAAAGATGCCGTGGCCGAGAGCCCAGCTGGAGTGCCTCTGTACCAATGCATGAAGCATCAGCCACAAGCTTTGGGAGTTGGAAGCCACTGTGCAGCTAGTAGCAACCCATTACTGAAAGTTGGTGGGTTGAATCCCAGGACTGGAGAGTGGCTATTAATGGTTGAAGGCTGTCCGGAAGAGACAGATGAGGAAACCCACAGCAGTTTGAAAGCCGTCTGTGGGTAAGAATTAGGGACTGAGACGACAAAGGGAAACTTGTGGCTGGTGTCTGCTACGGGCTGCCTAGTCAAAGCAATCCTGTTGTGACAGATCAGAGAGTAATTATTTCAAAACAGAAGAGGGTAGATATAGACTAGATATAAGGAAGAACTTCTTTTACGACAACAGTGATGAAACACTGGAACATGTTGTTCAGAGAGGTCGTGGATGCCCCATCCCTGGAAACACTCAAAGTGAGTTGGGATGGGGCTCTGAGCAACCTGATCTAGTTAAAGATGTCCGTGCTTATTGCAGTGGGGTCAGACAGCATGACCTTTAAAGGCCCCTTACAACCCAAATCACCCTATGATTCTGTGATTTGGTGGTTGTTCTTTGCACACTGACAGTGACGATTCACGATCCTCCTCTCTATCCTGTTGCTTCTCATCCCTACTAGATTCCAGCAATTTCCGTCTCCCTTTTTTGACCATTAGTGGTGCATGAAAAAGGTTCTGGGGAGACTGCAGAGTTGCTGCTGTCATTTAAAAATGGAAAGATGGAAATGTTACTATTTTATCTTGTCTTTATGTTTACCATATACTGATAGAACTTAATTGTGAATTATTTTCAGTTTACTCTATAAGTGCTTAATAGTGCAATTTTTGTAATGAATGTGAGACTACACTTGGAGTAAACCTAAGCAGGCAAAACTACCTCCTTGTCAGCTGTGAGAAATGGACATTTTTAGGATTTTTTTTTTCTCATTTCTGCTGGACCTCTGCATTAGGATGAGATTAACTGCTTCTGAAAGTACCAGAGAAAGAATGCCACTGTGACACTGTTCTGTAATTGAAAATAAAATATATTTAACATTACAGGCTCCAATTTATCTTCAGAATTTTTGCACAAACAGCAGTTAATGTAATAGAGAAATGCTTTTGGCAATGTGCTGTATTCTGTAATTTACTCCTGAACATTGATGTTGAATGCAAACTTTTTTTTCACATCACCTTATTTTACTTCTAGATCTCTCTGCTTTGGGTTCAAAGCTCCATCTAGAGAGAGCCCATAGTAATACACGTATCCCTTTCACTGACATAGATATTTGGGCAGGATGGTGTCTCTAGATGGCGGGACAGTGATTTTGAAAAGAACTTAGAAGTCTTGGTAGATAACTTGTTGCACTCATGGTATGAGACAGTAACTGAACTGCTTAATGCAATTGTTATGGAAATATATAAGGATGTCTGAGAGCAGGAGAGGTTGATGGGGTTTTTCTGGTTTTGGTTGGTTGTTTTTTTGTTTGCGTGTTTGTTTGTTTGTTTGTTTTTTACAGAATCACAGAACATTAGAGGTTGGAAGGGACTTTCAAAGATCATTGAGTCCAACCCCACTGCCAAGGCAGGATCCCCTAGGGCAGTTCGCACAGGAATGCATCCAAGTGGGATTTGAAAGTCTCCAGCCGCAGGTTTCCCAATCTCTCTTTGTAGGGGAGATGCTCAAGTCCCCAAGTCACCCTCATGGCTCTCCGCTGGACTCTCTCCTGCAGGGCTCTGTCTCGCTTGAACTGGGGAGCCCA
>WBNM01021962.1:56750-128823 GCA_013399055.1 Ramphastos sulfuratus | reverse complement strand
CCACCAGCACTCCAAGGTCTTTCTCCATGGAGCTACTTTCCAACAGGGCAGCCCCCGATCTGTACTGGTGCCTGTTGTTATTCCTCTCCAGATACAGGACCCTGCACTTGTCCTTATTGAACTTCGTGTGGTTTGCCTTCATCCAGTTCTCAGCTTGTCCAGATCTGGTTGGATGGGAGCACAGCCTGACAACCCTCCCCAGGTTTGTATCATCAGTGAACTTGCTGAGATTACACTCAATGCCCTCATCCAGGTTGTTGATAAAGATATTGAACAAAACTGGACCCAGTACTGATCCCTGGGGAGCACCACTGGCTACAGATCTCCAACTTGACTCTGTGCCACTGATGACAACCCTTGAGCCAGTTTCCAATCCACCTTACAGACCAACCTCTTATGCCACATCTCCTGAGCTTTTCTGTGAGGATGTTATAGGACACAGTATCTAAAGCCTTGCTGAAGTCAAGGTATATGATATTCATCATCTGCTCATTTGGTCATGATATAATAGAAGGCTATCAGGTTAGTCAAGCAAGATCTCCCCTTTGTAAATCTGTTGGCTACTCCTTAAAACCCTTTTCCCCCCCAATTTTAACCCTCTTTTTTTTCCATTTTATTTTTCTTTTCACATTGTTATTTGACATTGTAAATGACTGCTGGAATACATCAATTCTGGGACCTACAAGTTAGAAAGAATGTTAATGAATGGGAGAGAACTCAGTAGATTAATAAGCATTCCAGTTTTCTATTAAAAAATATGGTTTATTTTGTTTAGTACAACAGAGGATAAGGTCTAAAGCCATCAACAGCATCATCAGCTCCTGGGAAGGACTTGGACACTGGCAACTCATCATAACACTCCCCTCGGACTGAATGAGAATTGTAATGACGCAGCAGGGCTGGGAAAGGATGAGCACAACAGCAGAGAAATGGAGTAAGTATTAGGATGTGTGATGATCATTTTGGCTATACAATTATGATTTATTTACGAGTATTCTTTTCTTTCTCCCCCTCCCCCCCACTTTTTATCTTTTCCCAATAGTAATTACATCTAAAATAGTAATAAATCTCTCATTAAACTGCTAAGTTAACAATTCCTTTGCAGACAAGTTGTTTCCTTCTGCTTATAGCAGAAAATTGGGGAAATGTAGATTGATCTTTCCTTTAGTATAAAGCAAGATAACGAATCACCATTTGCCACCACACCCTTGTGTTTAATAGCCGTTAGGCTCCATAAATATGTTTTAGCCTTTCAGGCTTCACTTGTAAATTTGAATCTTCACTTGTCAGTCAATAATTTGTGTTTGTGAATTCCAAAGTGGAGGTTTTTGCTGTGTAAAAAACCAACAAAACAAAACAAAACCCCAAACATATTTCTTTGTTTAAAATTTTCCATAACATTTATTTGGGTGTACTTTACTTTTTGACTTACAAGAAATAATGAATATCTCACTACACTCAATACATCAGCTCTATCATGTTGCTAAGCTGAAGACCTCTAGTGTTTTCTGTTTTCCTCATGTGAATGAGCTTCCACATTTTCCTGTATCCCTGAGCAGCCTCCTGCTTTTCTCTATGGTTCTTGTTTTGTTGCCTGTGAACTTTATTTTTAGGGTTGGCAGAAAACAGCAACAATTTCCATGCCCAAATAATTTTCCTTAGTCTTTTCCAACAAACAGTGATTATCTGTATTTTTCTGGCGTGTGGTGGCTTCTGCTGTAACAATAATCAAAACAGGTAATATTTTCTCTAATCCTTTGCTAACATTTTGACTCTTATAGATAAATCCAAAGTAATTCCATTGATGTCACTGGAGCTACTTCAGATTGACACTGCTGAAGCTGAAAACATAATTATGCTACCATTAAGAAAGTAGTTTTTGTTGAAAATAAAATTTTCTAAAAACAGGGGGAAAAGCTGCATCTTTAAATTGGATGAAAGTTCTGGTTAACACTGAGAGATTTGAGGAGAATTGAGGAGAGGAGATTGAAGGAGAGGAGAGGAGATTGAAGGAGAGAAGAGGAGATTGAAGGAGAGAAGAGGAGATTGAAGGAGAGAAGATTGAAGGAGATTCGAGAGGAGAGGAGATTGAAGGAGAGGAGATTAGAGGAGAGGAGAGGAGAGGAGAGGAGAGGAGAGGAGAGGAGAGGAGAGGAGAGGAGAGGAGAGGAGAGGAGAGGAGAGGAGAGGAGAGGAGAGGAGAGGAGAGGAGAGGAGAGGAGAGGAGAGGAGAGGAGAGGAGAGGAGAGGAGAGGAGAGGAGAGGAGAGGAGAGGAGAGGAGAGGAGAGGAGAGGAGAGGAGAGGAGAGGAGAGGAGAGGAGAGGAGAGGAGAGGAGAGGAGAGGAGAGGAGAGGAGAGGAGAGGAGAGGAGAGGAGAGGAGAGGAGAGGAGAGGAGAGGAGAGGAGAGGAGAGGAGAGGAGAGGAGAGGAGAGGAGAGGAGAGGATGATACTGTGACAGGCCATACTTCATAGTTTTGCAGCTCATGGGTTCTTTCCCATCACTTACCTGTGAACTTTTCACCTGTGGTGGCATTGATATACATTGCTAAGGCTGAAATTGCTGCTGATATCATTACATCTGTTCCCAAGGGATCTTATTCCCCTGAAAATACCAAATATCGCTGGCCCTCATCTAAAGTATGTGGCAGTTAAGTCTCACAATGGAATCCCAAGCTGAAACAACAGGAGCCTTTGTGCAAAGCCAAGTTCCTGCACAGAGTTGAGGTGAGAGCTCAGCTGCCTGATGGCAGGGTTTTCCCTGGATCTGGATGCATCACAGAGTGGCAAGGATAGTACCCTAGTTTCTCTTAGGAAATGTAGCCAGCAAAAACAAATATATATTTTTATTATTTATCTGAGAAGGAAAAAAGGTCCTAGGGGAAACTATATGTAATTAAGAAAGAAAATGGAGAAGTATTCAGAAAGCAGTGAGGTGGACAGTTTTTAATAGCTAGATGAAGATAGAGTTGGCAAAATAAACTTGTGAAAGGAATGTAAGAGAGAGCACCTGGACAGATTGCAAAGCTTGGAAAAGCATGTTGGATTTAAGGGTCTATCATGCTGTGCTAGGTTGAGGCTAATTGGAATATTTTAATTTTTAAAAAAATAGATTATAAGCTGTGAAAAGAAAACAATGGTGATGTCTACTTCACTCACAGGCTTGCTGAGATGTGTAAAAACAAGGGCACAAACATAGGTAAGACAGAGAGTCTCTCTCTGGGAGTCAGTGTGTCTGCTGGCCTTCTGCTGTGTAACCCAACTAACCACTCTGCTTCTAACTCCCCTGGCCGATCCTCCAAACTCACCTTGCATGTAAGGCAGACCCTGGGATAAGCTACAGGGGTGGAAAGAAGGTGGAAGAGTGGTCGAGAGCCCCTGCTGGGGACTCTGATTTCTGGGAGGGGTATTGTGTTTCTGTATTACCTTTAACTTGTATATTTCTGTAAATATTCCTGTATATTGTGTATATATCTGCTTGTATATTGTGCTAAGCTGTAAATAGAGCTTCAGTCCTTAACTTCCAGCTGGCTGAGTCTAGTCCGGGTGATTTTCGTAGCGTGGAGGGTGGATAAGTCCCAAACCATCACATACGCAGAAAGGGGAAAACTAAGTCAAATATAAAAATGGCTATACTGGGTTTAAAAAAAAAAAAAATCTATGTAGGTCAGTGTTTGATTCCCCTGTAAGGACCACCTACATAAGAATAGAATAGGACACAAACACAGTAGTAATTACTAGAAAAATATATTAGGTTTTAGTAATTTGTAAGTCAGAAAGTCCATGAAGTAGCGACTCATGAGGAATCATTTAATGGATTTTTTCCTCAGACTTTGTCTAGACAATATTTGAACCATTTAAACATTAGCATTGTAAGAGAAAGGGAATTTGCTAAAGAACAATGAACCTTTTGGAAGTAAAGAATAATGAATAATAGAGCACCAGGAATGGATTCTCATGTGGTGAAATCAGATAAGCTCCACTGAATGTCACTATTAACACTGTGTGCAGAAGTACCTCACTGCAAAGCAAAACAAAGGTCTAAGAGTGTGCACTGTTCATAATATGACCTCTATTTTTTATTGCTTTGATCTCAGACTCAAAGATACAGAAAATTTAGAGTTACAGGCTGCTATATACACTTTAGAGCTGGCTTTTCTGTCACATCATCTGTTGGAGGACCATTTCCCTGTATCTGAGAACTCCAAATGAAGTTAGAATCATAGAATCATAGAATGGTAAGGTTGGAAGGGACCTCAAGGATCATCTAGTTCCAACCCTCTGCCATAGGCAGGGACACCTCCCACTAGTACAGGTATTTCTTAGCTTGAGATGTTTTATCTAGTACTCTTTGTCCATCCTTACAATGGCAAAATAGCCATCTAACTTCATTCCTGATGCCCTGTCTTTGTGTGCATACACACACACACACATGTATATATATATTTACATTTACCTTTTTTTTCTGTTTGGTAGTCTGCTGATTGGGGAAATTAATAAGTAGAAAGATAAATGAAAGCATCACTGTACCCAGTATAACCTTCTTCCTGGTTTTCTTTGTTTAATTAAATGTTTCCTTTTACAGAATTCCAGAAGAAGCTAATCCCAAGTGCATCATTTCAGAGAAGGTCTGGATTAAGGGTGATTCTCCCTCACTGGGTAGAACTAGTAGACTGAAAATAAGGGACTGAGGAAGTGCATCATGCCACACATTTCAGAGAAGGTCTGGATTGAAGATAATTCTCCCTCACTGGGTAGAACTGGTAGACTGAAAATAAGGGACTGAGGTGGTGTTTGAATGTGTGTTACTCCAGTGTAGCCAAGCAATGTTACAGTCGCCAAGGAGAACAGGAGACAATGAGGTATTAGAAAGTATCCAAAAATACCTAAAGAGAAGGAGGAATGTCATGTAAAGGGATTTCTGTTTCCTTTCAAAATAATAAAGGAAAAAACAGTGACTTAAGTCTCTTCTGCTTGCCTCTAAACAGTGTGTATTTAAACTGCAGAAATTGCTATTTCTGCTGTATTTGGCAAAGGCAGATGAGAAGTGATGAGGACTCTTCCTGCAGTATTTCTGATCGCTCTGGAAATGACAAGCTACATTACCTTTTTTTATGCCTTTGAGTATACATACAAACTGTTTCAAATCCTTATAAACTAATAAATATTTAAAATCTAGATAAGGAAAGAAGCTAGAACATAGCACTAGGCTTTTATTGGGGTGAATAAAACAACTAAGTTGTGATAAAGTTTCAATTTATACTAAACAAATCCAACCTGTACATACATCTATGTGGACAGATAAATATATATAAAACAATTCTATTAAAAAAAAAAAAAAAGAAAAGAGTGATACAGTTTAAATTATCCAAACATGCATTTTATCTAAAACTTGTATTAGCAGATGAAGTAGAATCAGTAGTGTAGTGTGAATTAAACACCGTGCATGCCTCTTGTACACAGTTCTCTCACATGTATATCAGCTTTGCCCACTTAAAATCAGATTTATTCAATTATAGAATGTACTGGGTTTGAAGGGACCCTCAAAGTTCCAACCCCTCTGCAGTGAGTAGGGACATCTCCAACTAGATCAGGTTGCCCAGGGCTCCATCAAGTTCAACCTTGATTGTCTCCAGGGATTTGACCTCTGCTACATCTCTTGACAACCTGTTCCAGAATTTCACTATCCTCATTGCGAAGCATTTCCTCCTTATGTCTAACCTAAATCTGTTCTACTCCAGTTTAAAACCATTTCCCCTCATCCTATCACTACAAGCCTTTCTAAAAAGTCCCTCTCCAGCTTTCCTGTAGGTCCCTTTCAGATATTGAAATGCTGCTATAAGATCTCCCTGGAGCCTTTGCTCTAGGCTGAACAACCTCAAGTCTCTCAGCCTGTCTCTGTAGGACAGGTGGCTTCAGCCCTCTGATCATCTTCTTGGCACTCTTCTAGACTCTGTCCATCAGGTCCATGTCCTTTCTGTGTTGAGGTCTCCAGATGTGGACACAGTACTCCAGGTGAGGTCTCACCAGAGCAGAGCTGAGCGGCAGAATCACCTCTCTCAATCTGCTGGCCACACTTCCTTTGATGCAGCCCAGGATACAGTTTGCCTTCTGGGCTGCAAATGTGCATTGCTGTTTCGTGTCCAGATTCTCGTCCACCAGTATCCCCTGAGTTCTTTTCTGCAGGGCTGCTCTCAACCTCATCATCCCCCAACCTGTATTGATACTGAGGATTGCTTCGACCCCGGTACAGAACCTTGCACTCCACCTTATTAAACTTCATGAGGTTCTCCCAAGCCCACTTCTCTAGCCTGTCTAGGTCCTTCTGGATAGCATCGTGTCCCTCAGACTTGTCAGCACTGGTCAGCTTGGTATCATCAGAATATCACTCTGTTTGATGGAATAGGCTCAGTATACTTGAATGACTGGGTAAGTCCAAATAATGGCCTCTCTAGGGTATTAACAATGATTATTTTTATTTCCCCCAAATAGAAATAAAGTTTGTGCTTTACATCAGGATGGTCAATGAGAAATGTTAAACACATCTGGGAGATCATTTGCTGCTTGTTGTACCATCTGGAACATCAAAGGTGCATTTAAATACATTTTTATTTAATAAACTAGTAGGACAAGCAAACAAAAAATCAAATCCCTACCAAAACAAAATACTATATAATTGCCCATTTCTTTTTTTGTATGGAAGAGGAGGGAGCAGATGCAATTACACTTAGATGTCCTCACATATGTACTAGAGAGAGCATCTGAAAACTTATGCAGACTGCATTAGAATGAAGAAGGAAGAGGCTGCAGCAGCTTTGCTAAGTTTGTCCCTAATTGTCCCTACTTTCCCCTGATGGTAGGATACTCATAACTGCTATTGGCCTGTGAATGGGTGAGGTGCATTTACAACAGGGTGTAAAGCCAGTACAGTTCACCCAGCTGTACCACTAGATGGAGGCAAATATTGCAGAGTTCACATCTAGTGAGCAGTGAGATGTGGCAGTGGCAGCCAAAGGAGAGGTCCTCTGTGTGAGTGGAAGCACAAAAGGAACTCAGCAAGAAGTAAGGTGGTGCTGACAGCTCATCAGTGGCACCTTTGCCCTCTCTGAATACCAAAATCCTGGCTCCTACTTTAGTTCACATGCTGTGGAGATGTTAACTGAATGCTACTGCCTCGTGGCGATGTCTCCTTCAAGACACAAGCCTTTCTCCCACTTTTTTCTGACCCCACTGCAGGCCAGTCAGCTCATATGCTTGCTGGAATCTATCTTGCAGATGCATCCCATTGCTACGACAGTCTTCTTAGGAATACAGCTCTGGAGTTTTGTACCCTTCATCTCAGTTCATATGGAAATTAATTGTACACTAGGAAACAGATCTGCTACTTTCAATCATTTGTTCTCATGCTTTTCTCATTTGTCAGTGCAATGCCTCCTCTGTCATGCTGCATGGACTGTCCTATGTGTCCTTCGGAACGGTTCTTTCTGCGCAGTCTTTCCTCTGATGACTACTGGCTTCTATGTCCTTTTTCTCTTTAAGAAGCACTAATGAGTGACTTGAGCTCAGATATGACTCTATTTTGTTCTGTATTTGTGTTGTATNATTCCTGAGCTCCTGGGCAGATGTCTGGGCCAAGTCCTGTAAGTCCACAAAGGTGCTGTTTGCATCCCTTTGCCAGCAATCCCGGCCCATCTTTAACAAAGGCAATCTTTATCTTTGTTGATTACATTATGGGAGAGGCAATCAGCCTCTCACATTCCCTGTGGGGGCTGGCTAAGAAAACAGACTGTTTTCTATCAGCGTTGTATCTTTCCACTGTATCGTAGCGGAGAGGCTGCTGCTGGCCTCTTCTTACAGGTACCTAGTGATAGAACAAGAGGGAATGGCCTCAAGCTGCAACTGAGTAGGTTTAGACTGGACATTGGGAAACTTTTTCACAGCAAGAGTGGTCAGGCATTGGAATGGGCTGCCCAGGGAGCTGGTTGAGTCACCAACCTTGGATGTGTCATTTAGATGTAGTGCTTGGGAATATGGTTTAAGGGTGAACTTTGTAGAGTAGGCATAATGGTTGGACTTGATCCTGAGGGTCTTTTCCAACCAGAATGATTCTGTGATCTCTGGGGGACGTCTACCAGGTCTCCCTCTGGGGGAGGGCTACCAGGTTGACACAAGTTGGTCAAGCACCCATGTAGGACTTGTAGCTTACCAGCTCATTTTTGTAGTCTTTAATGCAGTTTGGCATCTGACCCTCTATTGTGGGGCTTCCTGTTTGTCTCATACGTCAAAACACCTGTGAGCTCAGAATAATATCCACTTAACTGCTTGATTCTTGAGCTTCATGTGGAAGAAATGCTGGTAAATGATGGGGATGTTTTCAAATTTCTGTCTTACCAGAGGTGAAAAACCTTTTTGAAGGAGTAGCACTTGAAGGAACCATACTTTATGCCTATCCTTACATATCGACACTCTGGACGTGTGTCAGCAATTTATTTCAACCCTCCCACCATCTGGTTCTTCTTGCTGCAGATATTAGTAGGTTGGAGTGGAGTAACTGGAATTCTTTATGGCATGCTGTCTGTCTGGTGGGCCTAGGGCTCTAATTCTCTATCCTTTCTTCTTCAGCTGATTGTTCCCTATCCTTATGGAGGAAGTGGCTGTAGTGTTGCTCCCTTGCTATTGCTGAAGGCACTTCCAAGGTAATCATGGAGCAATGGGGATGCCATGGATGATGAAGATCCTTCTTCTGGTGCAGAGAAACTTTACCTTGAAGGTAAAGTGTCAGTTAGGAAGGGAGTGATTAGAATAGGCCAGAAGGAAGCAGGAAAAGGTGATTTCTCAATGTGACTGAGGGGAATTGACCTTCATTCATACAAACAGTTTCACACCCCTTCCAGCTCTAGAGACCCAGGATAAGCACACCCAGAGATCAGCTAGTACCCAGAAACTTGACTGGCAATTAGTCTTACCTTGGGAATTGTGTTAGTGTTTAGATGGTATCCTAGGAAATACTTAAATTGGTAGCTGAGAGAGCAGGACATGAGGCTCTGCTCCCTTCCACCCAGTGACAAAAAGTGCCACTCTTTCTTGTGTCCCATGTTGCCCATGAGCAGACTTCCTTCTCTCAGGTGTCCTGTGCCAAATCTGGGACTGAGCATAACTTTTTCCTAGTACATGGACTCAGTCCTCTTGCATCACCAGGCAGCAGCTCTTGGACTGGGATAAAGGCTTTTGGATAAAGGCTGGGAAATCCTGTCAGGCTTTTGAGACGCTAAACTTTTGTGAAGTGATGAAGCCTTCTCTCCCTATCAGGTAGCATAAAAAATTCCTGATGGAGAACCCATTCATCCCATAAGGATTCACCCTGTTAAATAAACAAGAAAGCTCCAGTGTTTGTAGACCAGTGCCTGTATGCAGAGTAAGCTATTTTTATCACATCCTTCCTGGGCTCTCCAAGGCCTAAGCCCAGTGGAGTCTTTCAGGTTTCTTAGGTGATGATTTTCTCAGGAAGTCAGGAAGGCACAACCATTTTCTCCTGAAATTGACACACACAAATGCATTTTCTCATGTCATTTCATCTCTTCAGTTTGGACAGGAAGACAGGTGCCCTACCCTGCAGCAGAGACCAACTCAGATACTTGGGCAACTGAGCAGCTGCAGGAACCAGGAGGTCATCCTAGTCTTTCCAAGGTTATGCCTCTCTGTGCTTTTTTTGATTTTGTTTTGTTTTGTTTGTTTGTTTTCTGGCAACATAGAGTTAGTCTTCCAAAAGAGGGAAGGAGAAATATTGTGGTTTGATTTAGTATTGTTTGTTTGTTTGTTTTTTTATTAATTTCTAAATGCCTGAGGGATGTTTGAGTATCACATGGACAATGGGAATCCTAGTCCCCTGCCTCTCAAACATTATTGTTTGGTAAGCCAGGGGAGACTCAAAGTTGAAAAGCTATTCCCTTTGGGAAAGCAATCCCAGCCCATGCTGAGGGAAGCACTGTGGAGACCTTTTTTCTCTATGTGTGAGCCATATGGGAAGCACACTGGGATTCTGAGGAGATAGCAATAGACACTATGAAGGGCCAGAACATGCATGGGAACTGAAAGCAAGCCAGGAGCAAGGTTTGTAACTCCATCAGTAATTGTATGCAGGCACTTTAGTTACCTATACCTCTGTTGAGAAAGATATTTGTCTGCCTGTTATACATGCCAGAGTTATTTAATCACCCACCAAAATGCCAGAAGAAAAAAAAAAAAACAACAAAAAAACAAACAAAAGAGGCATCAAAACATTAGACAACTGATTATACAAGTTTGGGGTCTTTTTAATTATGAAGTGAAATTATGTAAAGTGCAAATAAATCAATGTAATAATTCAAGGAGAGAAAGTGCAGTCCAGGAGTTTACCACTTTAATTAGCTAGAGGATTAAAATCATTTTGGAACACCAAAGCAACCACATATGAATTCTTTGGTCTTCTTGATGCGTTTTCTTCAAAAGTTTGATTATTTTCTCCCTGTGGAAAAGAAGCACAAAACATAGAGACTGCACTGGAAATGGACAATGCAGGCAACTGCATTTTATTCCTAGGATTCCTCTAGCATGTCCTGAACAAGGTGGGGCCTAAAGAAAAGCAAACCTGCTAAAATTTACCCCATGAGGTCAGTTTTGGTTTTCTTTACTCCTACTGCTGAGGAGTTCCTCCCTTCACTGAACTGTCTCATTGACTTGGTTAACCAGCACAGTACTGCTCTGTTTCTCATCACTAGTCCCACTCACTGAAATCAGAACAAGGTCCACAGAATTTGTTTGACAATATGCAGCTGTGCAGGAGGACAGGGCACCAGGCTGCTGCATGGCTGCCCTGTCACCTCTTGGTTGCAGTGGACACACCCTACAGGAGGAACATAACATAGTAGATGGAGCATGCAGGACTGTGTTTTTCATGCGTTCATTATGCTGCTTTATTTTTGGTGATACAATGAGGCCTTTGAAATTAAAGAGAGTAGTGAAACCTGTACTCCAAGTTCTAACTTGAAAAAGCAGATCTCATCTGAATTTACCGTATAACCTCTGAATTCCTCGCTTGTCATCCTCTGAAAGTTTGAAAGTTGCTGGGTTCTCATATGAGTAGATAGGGTACATGAGAGCTCCAGGAACGTTTGAATGAGCAAGTCCCAAGGAATGGCCAAATTCATGAGCAGCAACAAGGAACAAATTAATTTCTGCAGCACAAAAGCATAGAAAAGCATGTTAAAGGTACAGCATTTAAGTGGGCAAAAAATCCATATCGCAGAAGAATTTATATCTATCATTCCCCTGTAATGAAATCTGAGTTTTGAGCAGCTCTTACTGAGCTTTCTTATGCAGCTATAATATTTGAATAAAAGCATTACTGATCCCTTGCATTCACATGTAGACACTGAGTCTCCTTCCAACTTTGTTTTCAGTCAACCTGATTCCTACAAGCAATTAATTTTACCTTTTCATAATTTGTGTAGAAAACAGAGGCTCATAGTCCTTGTTTAGCCTGAGAAAAACGCTTTAAGATATGGTCAGAACAGGCATTATATAGCTGCTAATGATAATGAAACAAGTATTTATAATTGAAAGGAACAGAAAGGTGGGTACTGAAATGGTAACAAAACACAATGCAAAGCATTTTCTGTGTCTATGTTCTTCTAACATGTACAATATTTTCCTTTTCCCTCCATACAAACATTGAGTTTTACCTCTATTGGTGTCCGACCACCTTTCATCATCATCAAAATGAGCATCTCCACCAATCCCTTCTCCAGGTGCAAATGCATGAGCTAGTGTGTTACCTCTTCCATCAAAAGGGTATCCATCACCATGCTCTGCATTGAAAAGGAAATAAATGTCATCACGTGGCACCAGCTGTAGTGTTTAAACTCAGCAAAGTGAACTATGTTGTTTGTTTGTGTTAGTTTTTTTCATTACCAGTCCTCGAGAAAAAAAAAATCAACACAACACTACAATAGCAGTGAGGTTGCAAGAATGAGGAATAAAACTTAGGAAACACTCTCCAAATTCATAAGTTGAGTTCAAATCTCTTATTGAATAGTTCAGGCTGCTGCATGTTTCAGAAAGAGCTGAACTTCAGCTTGTCAGAAATGTGAGTCTAAGACAGTAATCAGGGATTATTTCAATACAAATGCTTAACTCTGGACAATATTGCAGAAGCATCTGAATTTTTTTCAGTGTTCAAAAGTGCTGGGCAAAATTAATTGTAGATATTTTCACTAGTGATTTTAGTGGAAGATAGTAATTTGGGATAGGTAACCATGTTCCTGAAAAGCTCTAGAGAAGTCATCTAACCCTAAAGTAGGCATTTAGTTTCACTAACTTGAGTCAGTTTAGGTGCAGGCAAAAGTTAAAATTATAGCTGGATTAATGCATTAGTCTGGATCACAAGTGAGCTTCTAAAGTGACTCAACTGGTCATCCACATTTACCATGCTTTGACTTCCACCTTGATGCAGTCTTGGAGTGCGCCAGTGGGAGTCCTTGTAGAAGAAAATCAGCCAGAAGGTATCTCTATGGCTAAGCTTAATGCACCTCAACTGCCAAAGACTCTTTAGTCCATGGAATCAGATTAGGTGTAGACTAAAATAAACCTTCCTGAATCTAGCCTGTGGAAGCTGGATATTCAGAACCTGCTGGTTTGCTCTACAGATCTGTACCTGTTAGTTAACGCTATATGTCAAGACAGACAGACCTTTGAACAACTAAATTGAGGTGTCTTATTCTATGCCATGGTTTTAACTCTGAAAGAAGCTTCTAGTGCTTTTACAGGAGTAAAACCACATCATAGCATATACACTTGGTGGCATGATAAAGAGAGGACGCAATGTATGCAGGCTTCAGAGTAACTCTTTGTTCTTCCTTAAAGCTGTGGCTATGAAAATGCATGGTTTGAGTGAAATATGGACCACTGCATTTTAAAAAACGGCAGATGTTCTCACCACGGCGTGCAAATGCAATCACAATGTCTGCATTACTGGTGAACACTCTTCGGAACTGCAGTGGAGTCACGTTGCTCCATACCATAAAAGCCCTTTTAATTGCATCATCCACTTTTTTTCGGGGTAGATCGGGTGTATAATTGACAATCCTGGCAACAAAAGGAAACAGATTAATGTCATTTAGGGTGTGAAAGGAAACCCAGCCACTTAAAGACAAAGCAACCCCTTTCCCCATAAAACCTGGAATGGCACTAACTTGTAAGTCAAATGGTGTGTTCTCCATTTCGGAGTTCCAGGGAATGTTTTGTAGTCTGCTATATCGGGGAGTCCACATCTGGGCAGCTTCAGTATTGCTTCTGTTTCTGCATTTAATTTTCCAGTTACAGTCAGGTGGAAAAACTTCTGCATTTCTTTAATCCTCTCTTCTAATTTTAGTTTTGGTGTTTTTGTGTGAATTGGAAAAAATCTATCAAGATACGCCTGGAAGAAGGAAAGGAAAATAAAAACAAATCCATACATCTGTGATCTTTTGGTAACTATATTTTACATTTGCTTGAGTTGCCTTGTTGTCCTGCAGTCATGGCTAGTTTTAGATATATTTTTTCTTCCAGTCTCAGTTTACCAGACACTGTTCTTTCTGTAGTATAGATTAGCATATGTGAAAAGAATTGCAACAGCAGCAATTACAACATGCTAAGTAAATATGAAATTACTGAGCATTCAAATCCATAGCCTTCCAATATAGCCTACATAATATTTTGGAGGTGTTTTAACAATTACATGCTTCTCTTTATTTACCAGGTGGAACTTAGTGCCTTTTGTAAGTTAGACCTAGAATATCTAAGTTAGTCAGCAAGTTTAGATTGTTTTATATCAACTCTGCAAAAACTGTTCTGGTAGTGTAAGATAATATAAACAGATAGGAAAGTAATGTAGAAGTTGAATTAAAAAATCAAGTTACTCACAATCAGGTTATTCATGTTATCCCCCTGTTAACATACCTTTACAGCCTCAAAGGCTGTGTCGTTCCATGTTGCTTCCAATGTTACTGGAAAAGCAAGGCTCTCAGGTAGGAGGATGGCAGCACAAAGTAGGAGGTATTGCATAGTGCCCCGCTTGCCAGGGAGCCTTGCTACAGCAAGAAGGCTTTGACCTTCTGTCTTTCAAGACCACAGCTGAAATGCTTATATAGATCCTGATAGCTTCAAGCAGTGATTGTGACTCATTTTTTTGGTGGTACTAATGTAATGTCATCACCATTCTAAGAAGTAAATGAAAGCTTGTTAAACAAATCTTTCCTTTGACTTCCCTGTTGATGTCATGTCACAGCTAGCAACCAGATTTGTCTCTCTCTTTTCATATTATTCCAGTAGTGAAACCACAGGGTCACAGGGAAGTTCATTTTGTGTAACTTCATCAGTATAGTTACTGTATAATCACTTCTTACTGTGGTTCCCACAGGTTCCGTATACATAAAGGCACCTTCAAGTTCCTTATACACAAAGGCATTCTGCAGCAGCCTTTTGGTCAGACAGCCTACCTGTGTTAGTTGCTGCTGAGGCAGAGGTGAGATGGATAGGAAAGCTGAGATTACTGCCAATTTATAGGGAGCATGCACAGCACTAAGTAATTTTTCTGATTCATATTCTCTTGTGAGATATCCTATGCTTTCAGTGAAAGAGGTCTCAGCTGGTTTTAGAGAGATCAGAAGAGAGCTCTTTAAGTGTGCCCTCCAGGTACAGCAGACTGTGAGAAGCCTTTGTCACTTTCCTCCTGAGTGAAATGGCCTTTCAGGAGAGTCTCTTTACACTGGAGACCTAGATATAACACATAATTTATAAGAGTAGTTGAAAGCCCTCAGTAAAAAAAGAGAGACATAACCTTCTGTTAGGGTAAGGCATAGTGAACCATCTTTGGATAGTTTGGAGCTATCTTCTACGGGGGAGGTATGGGATTGATATTAGGAGGACGTTCTTCACAGAGAGAGTGATCGACATTGGAATGGGCTGCCCAGGGAGGTGGTGGAGTTGCCATGACTGGAGGTGTTCAAGAAAAGTCTGGATGGGGCACTTAGTGCCATGGTCTAGTTGATTGGCTAGGGCTGGGTGATAGGTTGGACTGGATGATCTTGGAGGTCTTTTCCAACCTGGATGATGCTATGATTCTATGATTCTATGACTCTATGATTCTATGATTCTACTTTTTGCTGTACAGTGCAATCTGACAGAGATCCATAAAATGCGCTGTCAGAAAACTGAAGCTGAGCAGGGCAGCCACAACCTCATTACCTCCTTTCTTCCCTGATACCAACACTGGTCTCAGTTTCATGCTGCCAAACCCCACTGGAAGTGATATTTTTTTTGTAGATTGAAAGCATCAATCCAGAGATAGCTTATGATTTTTTTTTCCAGCTGTGCAGTTTTGTGGCCATATTCCCTCTAATCTAAAAGCAAAGATGCCTAAATGGGAAAAGACACAACCCGACAGCTCATGTGGGTAGAACTGAATGTGTCTGAAGCAGGTTGTGAGTTACTGTCTGAAGTCCAATGTAAGTATTTCATAGAATCATAGAATGGTAAGGTTGGAAGGAACCTCAAAGATCGTCTAGTCCCTGTCCATAGGCAGGGACACCTCCCACTAGAACAGGTCATTCAAGGCCTCGTCCAACCTGGCCTCCCCTCCTTCCAGGGAGGGAGCATCCACAACCTCCCTGGGCAACCTGTGCCACTGTCCCAGTGATTTCTGAGTGATATGACAAGGAAGACTGATTTCAGAGAGACCATCTGGACTACAACACTGCTGAATTACACTGGAGAGGACATTATACAGTGTTGCCTGAACCAGCTGCTAAAGCAGTGATATTGAGAACAGGTCAGATACCAGCCTTGTGATCATTTCTGTACATTTTAGTAGGCTTACACGAAACCTTTTTTATGTCATCTTGATGAAAAACCTGTTTTATTATTAGGAGCAGGTTTATCTTTTTCTTCCTCAACAACTGACTTTATGTCTGACCGTGGCAGTAAAGTAGGATCTGGGCTAGGGTTTGGATGGCCGATGGGGATGTGTTTAAACCGCTTTGAACTCCATGACTCTAGCATGTGGTACTGATTATTTCCTCATATGCACAAAAGGAATTTGAAAGCCTCCCCAGCCCCATTCCAGTTGACATACTGTTGAGCAACTCACATATATCTTTAAGTGGGCCATGAGCAAAACTGGAAAGGAGAGTTTAAACACAGGATCTGGCTGAGAAATGACAGACGTCATGTTCCATTTTGTTCTCTGTTGGAAAATGACCAACTCCTCCTTTAAAAAAAAAAAAAAAAAAAAGAAAAAGGCATTTCAATGAACATTGGGCTTGAATTAAAATAAAACAAAGCAAAACCAAACCCAAACACCTTTATGTGAAAACTCTTTTCAAGTATTTGGACTCAAAATCAGCAGGAATCAATCTGATCAATGAGGTTAATATCAAAAGGAAAGATTCTGCCTTTTATATTTAGATGGGTGAATTTTACAGACTTCATCTTTTTGTCTTAATCTTGAATGACAAAAACTGTTGTGGGTCAGGATAATTACCTGACCAAACTTTATAGTCATATGATTTACATTGAGCAGACAACCTATGCCTATGCCAGAGAGTATGGCCTGTGTAGAGAAATTTCAAAGAGACATTTAGTATCAGAAGTTGTTGTAGCCACACAGTGATGTAAAATTCTTGGTCATTTGACTTGGACATGAGGCTCAGATGGATTCTAACCTGAATGCAACCAGCTGTGGAGTTAATGCTAGTCAAGAGCTCTTCATATACCTTTGTGTTTATTATAGATCTAGCTTTAGTGAAGTTAACAGTCTCCATGGTTCTGTGTTTGGATTTGTAGCTACACCAGAGCTGAACATGAGCCAGCAGTGTGCCCACGTGGGCAGGAGAGCCAATGGCATCGTGGCCTGTGTCAGGAACAGTGTGGCCAGCAGGACAAGGGAGGTTATTCTGTCCTTGGACTCAGCACTGATCAGACCACACCTTGAATCCTATGTCCAGTTCTGGGCCACTCAATTCAAGAGAGATGTTGAGGTACTGGAACATGTCCAGAGAAGGGCATCAAGGCTGGTGAGGGACCTGGAGCACAGCCCTGTGAGGAGAGGCTGAGGGAGCTGGGGGTGTGCAGCCTGGAGAAGAGGAGGCTCAGGGCAGACCTCATTGCTGTCTACAGCTACCTGAAAGGAGGTTGTAGCCAGATGGAGTTGGTCTCTTCTGCCAGGCAATCAGCAACAGAACGAGGGGACACAGTCTCAGGTTGTGGCAGGGGAGGTCTAGGCTGAATATTAGGAGGAAGTTCTTGACAGAGAGTGATTGGCATTGGAATGGGCTGCCCAGGGAGGTGGTGGAGTCGTCGTCCCTGGAGGTGTTCAAGAAAAGACTGGATGGGGCACTTAGTGCTATGATCTAGTTGATTGAATGGGGCTGGATGATAGGTTGGAGTGGATGATCTTGGAGGTCTCTTTCAACCTGGTTGATTCTATGATTCTATGATATCAGTGTCTTGGGTACTAGTGAACAGTGTTTGCACAACATCAAGGATTGATCTATTTCACAGTCTGCCCCCCACGATGTGTGGAACAGGCTGGGTGGAAAAAAGGTTGGGAGAGGACACAACAGGAACAGCTGACCCAGATTCTCCAGAGGGGCATTCCCTATAACATAATGCCATGTGACTTACGCAATACTGTATATAAGTTACTACCCAACTAGATAGACCTGGACTCTTATGGTCTCCAGGGTATCTGATTTGTTTTGTTCTGTAATCTGCTCATTCAATTTGATTAACAAAAGATAAAATTAAAACTTGGCAAATATTTCTGCAGAGTAAAATTCTTTTCCATTGTGAGACACCATCTTGCTTCAAAACCTTCCTGGTGTTTTGTCCACAAAATGAACCTTCGCCCACCTTGTCTCAGCTTCATGTGATACACTGCTTTAGAGTGCAGAATGGCCTCTGAGGAACACCAATTTGAATTTCCCTTATGGTTGTTCTGGGCCATTTGTCTTGTCTGTGGCCTAGACGGTAGAAGAAGAGAAATCTCCATGGCTTCTGCACTCTATTTTCATAGTTTTGAAAGTTGATTGAAGTTCAGTAAAGATAAGTGCAGAGTCCTGCATCTGGGGAGGAATAACAACAGACACCAAAACAGGTTGGGGGCTGCCCTGCTGGAAAGCAGCTCCATGGAGAAAGACCTTGGAGTCCTGATGGACAACAAGTTTTGCATGGGCCAGCAATGTGCCCTTGTGGCCAAGAGAGACAATGGAATCCTGGGGTGCATCAGGAAAAGTGTGTCCAGCAGGTCTAGGAAGGTTCTTCTCCCCCTCTGCTCTGCCCTAATGAGACCACACCTGCAATACTGTGTCCAGTTTTGGGCTCCCCAGTTCAAGAGAGACAGAGACCTGCTGGAGAGAGTCCAGCAGAGAGCCACGAGGATGACTTGGGGACTTGAGCATCTCCCCTATGAAGAGAGACTGAGAAACCTGGGGCTGTTTAGTCTGGAGAAGAGAAGACTGAGAGATCTCATCAATGTGTACAAGTATCTGAGTGGTGGGTGCCAAGTGGATGGAGCCAATCTCTTTTTGGTGGTCAGCAGCAATAAGACAAGGAGTAATGGCTACAAACTGCAACACAGAAGGTTTCACCTCAACATGAGGAGAAACTTCTTTACAGTGAAGGTGACAGAGTGCTGGAACAGGCTGCCCTGAGTGGTTGTGGCGTCTCCTTCTCTGGAGACTTTCAAAACCCACCTGGATGCGTTCCTGCGCAAACTACCCAAGGTGATCCATCTTTGGCAGGAGAGCTGGACTTGGTGCTCTCTGGAGATCCCTTCCAACCTCTACTGTTATGTGATTCTGTGATTTTACTTCTTAAGGGGCTGTCTTTAAAGGAGTCCCTTGGCACTGCATCCTGAGCTGCATATCCCTTTGTCAGGCAATGTGAGGGTAAAATCCTTCAGTCATCCTTGCCTGAGCACTGAGATCTTGCCTATTGACACTGAGTCAACCCATCACTGGAGGGGAACAACCCAGTTCTTCCCTCCTGTTTAGCTGGATCAAGGTGCATTGAGCTATTTCCAAGCAGAATCTACCTCATATCCCACTGCTTTACGGAAGGGAAGGCCTGAGGACAGGATTAGATGTTCAGCACAAACAATGTGACAAGAACTAACATCTAAGTTACAAATATTTAAGCAATGAAACTCAACATATCTCGACTTGTGGATCTACCATCTTACAGAGTCTAGAATTGCATTGCATTTAATCACTTTGTATTTACAACAGTTTAATTGAGACATCGTGTGGGAAAATGATGGCAATGTGGAGGCAAATTGTTAGAATGGTAATCTTGAGCAATAAACCACAAGAAGTGGCATTCTTGTAAATGTTACTTACCCGTGTTAGTTTGGATATCCTCCACTTTTTATTTTGTCCACACCTTTGGTCAGTGATCAGGAGTCCCTCTTTCCTCCAGCTAACAGTCACATGTGGATCTCTCTGAATTTTCTATATAATAATTTGCTTTACTAACTTCTAATTGTAGTTATGAGGTATAATGTTTAGATGCATGCAGTTTTCCCTTCCTCTAGAAGAACATGTACAGAACACAGGGAAGAGAAGAAAGCAAGAGGTCAGTCAACTGTGTTTCACTGCAATGTGGATCCTAACCTTGCTGGGCAGGAGCAGTATCATAACCTCCTATGGTCATCTTTCATTTGAATTCCCTTTTTGTAACTGTCTGCCTCCATCTGTTTTTAAATCTGCTTCAACGCTGTCTTTAAACACTGCCTTTAATGTCAAGATGCAGTCTAAAGCCCATCCATTCATGTTGGAAATCTTCAACTTAGTACTTCAACTAAAGGCAGCCACAGTGTAGCTATAACTCTGCAGCAAATCTCCACAATAAGCAGCACAGTCACATTTAAAACGGATCATGTAATGGTGTTGCATGGGCAAGCAGAAGAGCTGTGACAGCACTCAGTCTCTCCACACTAAATGTAACCCAGACTAAAAAAGCAGTCAATGTCTGAAGTTTTCCTGACTCATCCTAAGGATCTGCACATGTCCATATATGCTGGGACAGCATAGTGAGTTTGGAGAGGACAGGATTTGAAAGGTGAGGTAGACACAGCCCCTGTATGTCTCTGTATGCCTTTACCTGTGTTGAGCCTTATGGACTTGTATAGTCATTGGAAAAAGAGTTTGGAGAATTAATAATGTTAACCAAAATGTTGCATTTAGACTGATGTACAAAGTCCTGTTTCTATCAAAAAAGTTAAAGAGCTCTGAAACACCAGGGAGTTGGTAGGCTTTGTTGTAATGTGATGTGCAGTAAAGCAAGAGACTTACCACCAGAGTTTTGTGATTCTGAGTCAACACAAGACCAGTGCCAAAGCTTTATTTACCTCTTATGTATTACAGATCTCTGAGATTCAGCTAGAAGGATTGCAAAACCCAAAACCAGCCATATATGAAGACATAGGTAAAGAATTTTTTACACCATTGTTGTCCTAGAAGTTGCCAGATATGATCACATTATTGTTTCTATTTCAAATGAGCCTTGATTCTCAGCACTGACTCATGGATAGAAGCTGTCTGCTGGTCAGACAAATCCTCTGAGTATGAGATGTTCTATTTCTCTGATTTTTACCGAGTATTAAAAACAATAACATTACCTTGTTGGTAAACTTGATTATACCATTGAGATGTTCTTTCACCCAAAATCTTCTTCCTTGAGCAGAGTTGTTTCACACAAAGCAAGTGCTGCTGAGTTTTCCAACACCATTAAAAAGCTGCACAACCATATAAGGATTGCCTGCATTTGGACGGCGAAGAGTGAGTCATAATGAAGCCTCACTCACTGTGGAGCAGTTGTTCACGTAGCTGCTCACCAGCCTGAGTGGTTGCTCAACCAAACCCCATGTGAGTAGCTATTTTTCACTTCATCTGACACTGAAAGACAGCACTCAGCTTCACCACATGCAATTAGATTCCTAAATTTACCTTGTAGCTTGTAGCTGCCTATCCATCGCTGCCTGTCTTAGGGAGCACTTAGCTGAGCAGTCTGCGTGTTGCTACTTACATGAATGTCCACACCTGAAGTGCACTATTTCCCACCTCAGAGACAGTCATCCTTAGTTATAATAAAAAAACCCATCTTACTGCATGTTTCAATAGTACTCCTGACTCTGTGATGCGTTTATCTCAGTTGCCTGCACAAAACTGCAAGGAGAAATGTAGTCAGATATAGTCACAAGAACTCTTAATTTTTGCAATCAAATATAGTCACAAGAACTCTTAATTTTTCTCTCTACAATAATGATAAATATATAATTTAAAGGTAGCAAATTTAACCTTCAAAAATATTTGCCTCATTAAAACAATATAAGAATTCTTACATCATTGACTCAAGGAGATCCATAGAGCATGGGAACATCCTCTCACCTCTTTTTATTTACAATTTCTTTTTTTTTATAATCTAGTATTTACTTTTCCATTACTGTCTGCTTTTATACATTTAAGTTTGTGGATTTTTTTTCTCTGAGTCTGTTCTCTAAATCATATAAAATTTACCAAGCTAGTAGAATTACTTCCAGCCAGGCAATATTTGACAAAAGAGGATATGACAATAGCGTAGAGTTTATATAATAGATTATAGACTTGATGGGGTTACAACTGATTATAGCAGGAGTCTGACAGTGTCTAATTTGTAAAAAGGTTAATAAATACATTAATATACACACATAAAAAAACTTTTGTTGTTTATTAAAAAAAAAAAGTCTAAACATTGTTTAATTTCTTGTAATACAACCTCCTGCCTTTTCTAAGGCAATAACCTCAGGCAAAGCATTACTCAGGTGAAGCCCTGTCCTAGTTCCCCTCTTTCTTCTCATTTATTCTTCTTATTTATTCCAAGAAATGAATTTTTCGTTGTTCTCACCCTCCTGAGGAGGCTACAAGCCAGAAGCAGGAAGCACGGGAGACATCTAAAATAGGATGTAGGCAGATAGTGCATTTGATTTAGTGGCAAGGTTTTGGTAATGGTGAGTCTGCAGGGGTGGCCTCTGTGAGAAGACATCAGGAGCTGCCCCCTTGTCAGATGCAGCTGGTTCTGGCAGGTTCCAATACATCTGTTGCTGCCCAAAGCTGAGCCCATCAGTGATGCTGGTGGTGCCTCTACTAAGAGGACACTGCACTCTATTACAAGAACACTGCACGGCAGTCACCAAAGTCTCTATCTATAGTAGGGAGTATATCTATGTCTGTATTAAGGAGTAAGGTGGAGATGGAAGATGAAACAGTGGATATTAAGGCTCAGGCACCTATGTGGGAGGGGGCTGTTCTAGAACAACTCAGATCTGGTCCAGGAGGCTCTGTCCATCAGAGGGGCAGTGCACTTCTGGCTCAATACCATCTGAAGGAAACGCAGCTGAACCCAGTGTGAATCTGAGTGCAACCAGTGCACATGGCTGGGAGTTTGGTTTTGGAAGACACACACCTGGTCTGAAGTGAAATGCTCCTGGAGGCACATCCCACACCCTGGCCTTTAAAAAGCAACTTGACATCATGATGTTTTCTCCAGGGAAAACTGTCCTTGCCAGGTGATTAAGGCTGATGACAGGTCAGGAACAATAGGCTTTTGTGTATTTTAATCCTTTTTCATCCTGTACATTAACGTGTAACAAAAGAAGGTTGCCCATTAAAGGAAGACTCTCCAGTCAAAAACAAAAATTACTGTAAGTAATGTTTGCATTTTTACAAAATGCAGATTTAATTTTGTTGGAAAATAGCTTAGGGATTTTGGTTTATTTTATTTTATTTTCAAATAAACATCCCTTTGTAGTAAGATTTAATTTGTCATGCTATCCTGTCTGAATACATCCTGTCCCATCCTGATGTTACTCTGGTTTGCTGTGGAGGTAGTTGTCATTTATTACTCTGCAAAGGGTGGAAGGAGATTGACTCCATTGCACTAGTACCAGATCAGTAACCATACCACAAGGTGAAAATACCCACCAAAAGTCAGTATGTTTTGCACAATTCCAGTACAACTGGTTTTCTGTAGTTAACAACTCATTTAAAATCTTTGTCCTTGCCTTATTATCAGAGTTTCTTGCAAAGGAATAAACAAATTGTGTTCTATTTCACTCAGGCTCTCCTGAGTGAGAGGTTGTGCTGGTGAGGGGCCTGGAGCACAGCTCTATGAGGAAAAGCTGAGGGAGCTGGGGGTGTGCAGCCTGGAGAAGAGGAGGCTCAGGGCAGACCTCACTGCTGTCTACAACTACCTGAAAGGAGGTTGTAGCTAAGTGGGGGTTGGTCTCTTCTCCCAGGCAACCAGCAATAGAACGAGGGGACACAGTCTCAAGTTGTGCCAAGGGAGGTCTAGGCTGGATATTAGGAGGAAGTTCTTGACAGAGAGAGTGATTGGCATTGGAATGGGCTGCCCAGGGAGATGGTGGAGTTGCTGTCCCTGGAGGTGTTCAAGAAAAGCCTGGATGGGGCACTTAGTGCCATGGTCTAGTTGATTGGCTAGGGCTGGATGATAGGTTGGACTGGATGATCTTGGAGGTCTCTTTCAACCTGGTTGATTCTATGATTCTATGTTGTGGAGTTTCCTTCTCTGGAGACTTTCAAACCCTGCCTGTACATGCTCTTGTGAAACATTTCTTTGTAACCTAATCTAGGCAAACTTGCTTTAGCAGGGAGGTTGGACTAGGTGATATCTGGAGGCCCCCTCCAGCCACTACCATTCTGTGATTCTGTGAGTGAAACCTCTAACAGCAGTTACAGTAATTGCAAAAACGTGTGAGTGGAGTTAGGTTTGGATTTGCCGTATCTGCCCCAGGTTCATCGAATCCCAGCTCATACCTGCCCAATCAAAAACCACAGCACAACACAGAACAGCTCTACAGCTGCTCACCAAGCCAAATTTGTTGGCATTCTTCCACAAAAGCAGCGTTCACATGCTTGCACTAGAGATCTTGCAGATGAAAATTTGGATCAACATTTGCTCAACTGTTTTTGTGCCAGTTGGCAGTTTTCTCTGTTGGACCCAATGTCTTGCTGGGCTGTTACGTAGCTTATAGCATCTTTTATACATCTGCAGAATTGGACTCCATTGTAGTAAGACATTTTGCATTTTTTAAAAATGATTTCTACATGTGGGCTTTATTGCTTTCTGACTTTGTCTTCTAATATGAATTTAAACTGAAGAGAAACAAATATGAAATCAGGCAATATGATTTTATTTTTTATACAGAGTGCGTACATGTTAGCAGGGTGTTCACCCCACAGGGCTGACAGGAACTCAAAGAACTTGAGTTGCCCAGCTTACTCTTTTATATGGAGTAACGAAAGGGGTTTTCATGTCAGCATCCTGCACAGGCTGGCACAAAGAAAGCTAAAATCCATGGAAGGTACCATCTGCCTTCTTGAGGTTTTGCCTAGTAAATTATTAAATGTCTATTCAGGATGAACATGTGGACACACCAGTTCCTTGTGAGCCAGGTAAAGTAAAATATTAGACATAAGAATTCACAAACATAAGCAAAAAACCAAAACACCAAACAAGAAGATGATTTAAAAATATTTAAAATTAGGAAACAGGATATTTAAAGTCAGGAAAACATTTAAAATTAGGAAATATATTTAAAATTAGGAAACAAAATCAAACAGAGGCTTTTCAAACAAGCCATATTAGACATAAGAATTCACAGACATAAGCAAAAAAACAAAACACCAAACAAGAAGATGATAAAAAATATTTAAAATTAGGAAACAAAATATTTAAAGTCAGGAAAACATCTAAAATTAGGAAATAAAATATTTAAAGTTAGGAAACAAAATCAAACAGAGACTTTTCAAACAAGCCATTTTCTGTGAACTACTAACACCACAGTATCACAGTATCACAGTATACTAACATCATGGGTAGAAGAGGGAAAGCCTTCTGGAATTTGCAGGTGCACATTAAATCAGACTGTGATATCACCAAAGTTGGAAACAGATCATTTGAACTCAGAGACCTACTTTGTCTAGGGTGCAGTTTCAAAGGAATTCAAACTGTGTGCTGTGGTTTTGGTTAAATATAACACACTACCAGGCAGGATGAGGAACTGGTTAATAGTTGATCCCAAGCTGAATGGAAGTAAAAGAAAAAATCGATTTGTTTTGAAAAAGGCAAATATCACTCTGGAAGTAAAACAAATGAAATCATCATTCTGCTCCCCCAAGTGCTGATATATCCCCAAGGAGAGTTTTGCAGCCAGTTTTGTGCATTGTGCACTTAGAAAAATGGGGAGTGACTGAAGGGAGCAAAGAGATGAGCCACAACAATATCACTAAAACCTAGCTTTTGCAGAAAAATTCAAGAGTTGATAAGTCTAGAGAAGAGAGGGTTGAAGAAAGACATTATACTGCTCCACAGCTACATAGATCACAGCGGCAAAGGGGAAAGAAGTGCCTGCTGTGGACAGAGTTAGCGTAGCAGGAAAGATGCTCTAACACCAGGACAATTAAGGTTGCAGCAGATTGCTTGGTGAGGCTTTAGATTCTGCATTACAGTAAATCTTTAAGAAGAGCATTCATTCATCTACCACTCTCCTTGGAGAAATGGAGTTGCATTTCAAAGTGCCACTTGGGCACTTTGGAGAGGACAGGAGCAGAATGCCAGACTACATTAGTGATATAAAAGCAAGTGAAGGATTTTTCAGGCACTATCTTGTTTGAGCAAATATGTGTTGCAAGCATCATTGTCTTGCAGTTCCAAAGGTGCTCGTATACCAAAAGAGTTAATGTAAAACACAAGCATATTTAGCTGCATTTATGCAAAGGAGTGCTCTGTATTAAGATCAACATCTGTAGACTGACAGTGTTATTTTGATGCCTACCGCATGGTAACATCCAGGAAGGACTTCTTCATTTGTATGGTTGTCTGCATGCTCTTGAGAGTCAGACAAAAATGTAAGTGAAACCTAGGAAAAAAACCCAAAACTTTATTTAATTTTGCTTGCTCATAATTTCTATGAAGTATGTGTAAGGCTATGAACATTGTTGTGGTTAAGAGAATAGATATGCTAGACCATAACCAGCATTATGACATCAAGCTGTGTGGCACAGTTGAGTTGCTAGAGGGCAGGGATCCATCCAGAGGGACCTGGACAGGCCCGAGCCGACCTCATGAAATTCAACAGGACCAAGTGTAAGGTCCCGCATCTGGGTAGGCACAATCCCAAGCACAAATACAGGCTGGGTGGTGAATGGCTGAGAGCAGCCCTGAGGANCTAGTGGGAGGTGTCCCTGCCTATGGCAGGGGCTTGGAACTAGATGATCTTTGAGGTCTCCTTCCAACCTTACCATTCTATGATTCTATGGTTCTATTAATTTTCTGTACCACAGGCCAATGCGAAGGCAATGGAAATGGCTGAAAAACATCTGCTTATCCTTCTTTGTGCTCTGTAGTAATGACTGCAGGGTATTAATGGTCTCAGCAGGCTCTGCCTGTCATTTTGACTCTAGAGCCACTGCAAAATAACCACAATTTTGTTTCAAGCATAATGGAAGTAATTTACAGGCAGAATTGATATCTGACTGCTGGAGTCAGCCATTATATTCTGCAAAGTGAAATATACATGTGCAAAAATACTGCATTTAAAAACCTTTTCTTTTGGCTCAACATCATGTTTGTTAACCCTCTCCTCTTTCAAATCCTGCATTTTCTGTATGTTTAATCTTAGAGAAAAATTCTTGCAATTCTTTTCTTTACTTTGTGAGCTTCATCAAAAATGAATGAAAATGTGTAGATGCTTTTCCTTGAAAGAGCTGGAAACAACTGATTCAAATAAGCAGTCTGTAAGAATTTCCATACTACGACTTATTAGCAAACCAGCAAAGGGATCTTTAATATCATTTACTTAGTTTTTGTCTTCAAACTCTGTCTAAAACTAAATGAACTCTTTGGTTTGGAATCGTTCACATATTGCTGGGAATGTTCCTGCAGTGTTGAAGACAGTCCCAAAGTACTGGTGGCTTTCAGGAGAAGTTTATGTATATCTGGCCTGCAGGGTCAGATCCCAGAGGTGTGAAAAACTTTTTAAAATTGTATTTATTTATTTATTTAATGAAGAATAGTGTTGCTAAAGGACATGAATATATTCCATTTACTTATAATTATTCTGTTCATTTCAGGCCTCAGCAAATTATTAATCCAATTTTAGACTAGAATCAATGTTATTATACTGTATTAATGGGTAGGTGAGAAGCTCAGCCATTCACATGAGGATTCTTTCAGTGCAACTTGCAGCTTACAACTTGCCACACAAGGGTTGTATTTTACCCAAGGGTAGAATAGGAAAAGTAGAATTCCTCCAAGCGGAAAAGTTTCTATATTGTCAGCAGGTCCAATGGAATGGTTAAATTCATGAGCTATTGCTTCCTGCTGAACAGGTCATATCCTAACAAAAGGAAAAATATCTGTTAGGTTTAACATCAAGCCTAGTTTAGTTTTCAGATGAAGCTTTGTTTGACAGATGAATCATGTCTGCCTCCTTTGATAAATTGTAATAAACCAAACATATGGAACTTAGGATTTTAGACTAGAACTCACAGTTGTGATAATCCAGTTTAAATTTCTTCATAGCATAACTAAAAGACTTTTTTTCATTTTTGTCCTTGACTACTGTTATGTTTTTGACTGCAGTCATTTCCTGGGATACCAGTCCTGCCTGCGGTCATTTCCTTGGGGAAAATCGAAATTTGGCCTGGAATCCTGAAAAATGATTTGACAGAAAATATATGTTTCAGCGGTGAGCACTACAAAAGAAATGTCTAGTTTTAGGGAGATGCAGCAGCACTATGGGTGGGGAGCTAAGAGGGGCTAATGAATGACAGCTACCGAGAATGTGTGCAATAACCCTAAAACTTCCATGCAGATAAACCTCCTCCTGGGCTGAGCTAGCAAAAGGAAGGAAGCAGCAAAAATCCCTAATAAAAGGATTCTTACAAACCAGTTGTTCTTCAGCCCTTTGGTGTGTATCACAAAACAAAATCCTCGGTGAAAAAAAGCAAAGGGTTTTGACTGAAGGTCAGTGTGAATGTGCCCATGGGGAGGCAGGTTTATTAGCTGCTGCACACGAATGGTGTGAGATTTTCACACTTCCTGGTCTGCCACATCATTGTTCTGGGCAGAATCCAAAGCTCATAGAAATTAGCATAGAGATTTCTCTGGGAGGGGATAGATTACTGAGTTTGTGGGACATAATCCATTGGCCAAAGTTACTCTTAATCTTCTTGAGTATCACCTCCTGTTTCTCGTCCTTCACATCCTTATGTATGACCTAGCACAATATGGCATCTATCAAATGGGGGAAAGTTCCCTCACTGTGGCAAAATGCTCAATGGGTTTCGTCTGTCGGCTCTTGTACTCAGGTAAACAGTTCAAGGAGAAACTACTGTCATTTGAATCTAGATCTCAATGACCCCTGGATTTTCCTTTCCTGTGAAGCCAACTTTCAAATTCTTTGTATATATTAAGTCAGCAGGTTCTATATTCCCACTGTTACAGTTCAAGACTGAGATTCTAATATATTATGTTAAATAAAAGTTTTTTTCCAGAGAATTTGAGAGTCCAAGAGATGTATGTCCCTAAAGGGGCTGAACAGAACATAAGATATATTTATATATCTCATTTCATTTGCTTGTAATTTTTCTGTACAATCTGAGGTTTCAGTGTGTTCTTTCTCTCCTGTTTTCCTCCTTTCACTCCTTCTGAACTTTTGCTTTACTTCTCTGTGCCAACCATTGTTCGGGTTATATTGCAGTAGGAAGTAAAGCAACACGGTCTTGCAGGCTGTGGTGTACAGGGAGGTGTGTAGGGGATAGGTGACCTATTGTCTAGTTGTATGTAGTTGTGTGTATTTGTATATGTTCATTACCTTTTTCTATTTAACTTACTTTTGTAAGTAATTATTTCATTTTATTACCAAAAATCTGATTAAGTGTGGTATTTACTCTTGGGAGAGGTGGGTTGTAAATCCCAAATTTTATGTGGTGCAAATCCACCACATAATTTTCTTTTTTTGGTGTCCCTTTTTTTTTTTCTTTTTGGTGTGTTTTTGTTGTTGTTGTTTTTTGGTGTGCCTCAATTATAATTTAGTTTCAATTGATTGATCATCAGAATTAGAAAGTTAAGATGAGATTGTTGTGGGATTTTTGACATCTGCTTTTTCAGCTTGTGATGTTGCTGCTTTGTAAGTGGCCGGCTCAGGTCCCGCAGCAGCAGTCTGCCTGCTCCAGCTGTGGCTGCAGCTGCAGTGTCCCAGACCCTGCCTGCCACAACTGCTGCAGCTCCAGTCCCAGCTCCATGGAACTGAAAACAAAAGACAAAGAAGCCAGTGCTAGATTATGCAGATGGTCTGACTGAAGGAACTTCTAAGACTACAGCCTTCCTCCCCCAGTAGACACTAGGAAGAAACAGCAGAAAGGAAAAGGAAGTAAGGGCGGTTCAGATATTGAGGAGGATGAGTAAGCACAGGGCGATGTCAAGGAAGGTAAATTGTCTTAGAGATGTTCCCCAGATAAGGAAACTGTTAGAAGATAATGCTAACGACCCAGGAGAGGGCACATCTAATGGTGGGGACTCTTATGAGTATGAGAGGCCAAATAGTAGGGAAGGTGATTTTAATCTTAGATATATCCTTTGGAAATGGAAACAAAGACAGCAACAAGATGATGATGATGATGATGATGATGATGATGATGAGAGAGAATCTATGCCTAGGAAGGAATTAAGGAATATAAACCAGGATTATTTGAGGGGGGAAAATGAACTGGTAATGAGGTGATTAGTAAACTGTCAGGATGCAGGTGCAGAAGCCATAGAAATGAGCAACAAATCAGCTAGGCAGCTGGGTTCTAAAGCTAGAGATGATGGAATTGATAAGAATATAGGGATTGCTGTTGGTAAGGTCACCCTCTAGGTTTGCCTTCTCTTGGCTGTGTTAATCCTTCTAGAGATGATTTAACTTGGAACCATCCATGGTAGACCACTATTGAACAAGGTATCAAGCATTTGCAAGAGGTGTCTGTGAAAGAGAGAATTTATGGACATCATGACACACAGGATCTTGATGAGATTCCTGGGGGGAGAGCTCTCTTTCAGAAGCTAATTAAGCTTGCTTCTCCCTACTATGCTTGTATTTTGGCCAGCAGAATTGTGGGAAAAGACAATGGGGGAATGCTTCCTACTGTCAGCGATTTGGCTGACCAGATGAGGCAACTAGAAGATAATTTATCACAAAATACACTGGTCTTAGCCATAAAGACTTTGGCTGGAGGGGTGAAAGATGGCATGAGGGAGCTGAAGGAGGAGTTAAAGATATTTCTGTATGACAGGAAAAGGTTCAGAGGTCTTCATGCCAGGAACAAGATAGTCAAAGCAAGAGGCAATATGTCTAGCATCTGAAAGAAAACCTAGGAGTATTGACATTTTTGGGAAAAAACCCAAATGCAAATTCAGAGGCAAATATATGCTTCATCGTTCCTGTTTTGCATTAGCACTGACTGAGAAGAGATGAGTAAGGAATGCTGCATGCAGGAAAGCATTTCTTGTTAACATAGACAGGAGAACAGAGGAAAGCTCATGCCTACATTGTGTGTGCACGTCTCAGACTAACTTGTTAAGAGACACAATAACATTTCCAGATACGAGTCATTGCTAAGTATGAAGGCTGAAGGAAGTTGGAGGACATTGCAAGTACAGGACTGAACCCCCAAAGCAGACACATGTTGGTGTCAGAAGCCACAGAAGACAGTCTGGTAAAGATGAAGAGAAAATCCTACCTCTAACCTGCATTAGTAAGGTCCAGCTGCTGATGTGATACTATGATACCTAAGGTTAAGCCTGAAAATAAAATTTAAAAAATCCGCATACTGTTTATCAATGGTTAATCCAAAATCAAACCATGACATTTAGAAGGATGAGCAGAAATACTCCTCATACTTTGTGGTGATTCAGTCTGAAACCGATGCACTTGTTACTTGTTCTGCTTTTTCACTTCTGTAAGCAAGCCATAGACTTTGACTTATGTAAGCTTTGATGGTCTTTCTAACTAACCAAAGTAACTCAGGAGACCAGATCAATTCCTAGGAGATAATTCAGACCCCTCCCTGCAAATTCTCAAGAATTCTTGGTTTGTCTGACTACTAAAGGCATTGCTTCACAGGTATCATCAACTCTTGCTGACAACGGATTCTTAACTCCGCTGTTTCTCACTAACCTGACTGTTTTCAGATTCCTGCAGCTTAGCTTGGGTGATGAGATCAGGATCTGGCCCACAAAATTGGGCTTGTGTGGCAAAGTTAAGCAAAAATACAGTCAGAAATTTAAGAAAATGAAGAAAACTGACCTACTTTATATCTTCTGGCAGAACTTCCTTCTTGCAACCAGTTTCTGCCACTGCCCTTCTCCAGATCAGTCTTCCTGTAAATGACTTATGCCTACTTCATATTTTATGTATGTGGAATTGAGGTTGTTCTGGAGATGGCAACATGATAATGGATAGATAGATCAAGTATTCTAGGAGGAATGTTAAGATCAATGTACCTTAAGGCTGATGGAAAAAAAGCACTTGGACATAGCAGGAGATAATTAACTCCAAACATTGATTCTTTCCAGTCAAATTTCCATCTTTGTCTCTTGCCACTAAAACCTGGTGATTGGGTAGCTCTTAGGCAAATAATGAAGAAACAGAGAAAGGTGCATTTGGTTAATACATTCTAAACAGCTGCAGAAATAGAGTGAAATTTCCCAGGGAAATAATGAGAAAAAAAAAATCACACACAAAAAAACAACAAAAAACAAAACAAAAACCCCCAAAAAACAAACAAAAAAACCCCCAAAACCAAAACACAGTTTCTTACTGAATAGAACAATTTGTGAGCTCAGACTGAATTCATTAAATAATTTCAGCCCTTACCAAAAGTTTGGTTATTTTACAACTTTTAGATAAAATAGTTTTATGCTCTCTTACAAAATGAAGTTGCAAAACTATGTGTGCCTAAAGTTGCAAATAAATCAAATTTGTAAATAAAGCAAGTTTGCTGATGATACCACCTGGGAGGCTTGCCTGACACATCTGAAGGCTGTGCAGCCATTCAATGAGACTTGGACAGACTGGAGAGCTGGGCACAGAGGAACCTAATGAGGTTCAACAAGGAGAAGTGCAGAGTCCTGCGCCTGGGAAGGAATAATAAATGGCACCAGTACAGGCTGGGAGGTGATCTGCTGGAAAGCAGCCCTGTGGAGAAGGACCTGGGAGTCCTGTTGGAGACCAAGCTGCCCATGGGACAGCAATGTGCCCTTGTGGCCAAGAAGGCCAATGGCATCCTGGGGTGCATTAAGAGCAGTGTGGCCAGCAAATCAAGGGAGGTTCTCCTCCCCTTCTACTCTGCCCTGGTGAGACCTCACCTGGAATATTGTGTTCAGTTTTGGGCTTCCCAGTGGAGGAGGGACAGAAATCTACCGAAAGAGTAGAACAGAGGACTTTGAGGATAATTAAGGGGCTGGAGCCCTGCCCTATGAGAAGAGACTGAGGGACCTGGGGCTTTTTGGTCTGGTGAAGAGAAGACTTAAAGGGGATCTAATAAATGTTTGTAAATATCTGAGGGCTGAGTGTCAAGAGGGAGGGGACAATTTCTTCTCAATTGCACCCTGTGATAGGACAAAGGGTAATGGGTAAAAACTACAGCACAGGAAGTTCCACCCCAACACGAGGAAGAACTTCTTTACTGTAAGGATCATGGAGCACTGGAACAGGCTGCCCAGAAAGGCTGTGGAGCCTCCTTCTCTGGACACTTTCAAGGCCCATCTGGATGCATTCCTGTGTGGCCTGAGCTAGATTCTATAGTCCTGCTCTGGCAGGGAGTTTGGACTCAATGGTCTATGGAGGTCCCTTCCAATCCCTAACATCCTCTGATTCTGTGAAATGAAACATTTCAGGTCAGGCAAAATGTTTTGCTTGACTAAAATACCAGGATACTTACAGAAATGCTTCCCTGAGTATTGAAACAAATAATTTTATTCATAATCTGGTGTCCAAAAAGAAGTTTGCATTACTGAGAGATTTAGGCGAGGTATATTGCTCCAAACTTGCAGCGCTTGTCACCTTATGTGATAGTCTTATCACTGAGGAAATTTGATTCTTGGACAGTTTGCAAGTACAGAATGGAACCAGCAGGACCCAATCTGCCCCAAAGCAGGCACATGTCAGTGTCAGAAGACACAGAAGGCATTTTCCTTGGAGTAAATCTGTGCCTTCAGATACGCTCTCTATGCTTTGAAGAAGAAGAAATTTCTAAAGTTTCTTTCTAAAGGAATCTGACTGGGAAAATGATCCTGGGACTTTGAATGTTTTGACCAGGAAACTAAGGTTTGTATAACCAGTTCCTTGTGTTTGAAATAAGATAACATGGATGTCACAACTTTAAGAGGCTATGTCAACACATGGCTTGAACACTTAACTCCTTGTGTTCTTACAGGCGTATCACTGTACATGATGTACACCTGGCATTGACTTCAGCCAAGCTAGGAAGGAGGGCATATGCAGGACTAATGGCACACAAAAGGATAACTTGATGTTGCATCTGGACAGGCAGCCCTAACTTATAGTTTCTGCAGTTCAGCATATCACATGTACTGACCTACTTTCTCTTGTATAGCAATTTCTGTTAAAATATTTGCATTTACCTTTGTGCTGGATAAACTTGCTGTGGCTGAAGGCATTTCATGATAAACTAAGTTTTTTTTGTTTGACAGTAGACCCAAAATTGTCTTGTTTCCTGCTTTATGTGTTGTCTCCAGAAGAATGGAATCTACAGGAATTAGTATACAGAATTTTAGTGGGGTTTAATTGTAATTTAGTGGAAGAAGAATAACAATCCTTTCTTCTTCTACCATCCCCAAAACCCCAGCAAGAATGAAACAAGAAAGAAATAATATGACAATAAGCTGTTAATCAAAATGCAATCCAGAAAATTCAATAGATGTGCAGCTGTGTTATACGAAACAGTGAACCAAGCACTTCCTCCAATTAGGACCTAATTATGCAAAGCCCCAGTTCCCTCCTGAGAAATCCCAGGACCTCTTAAGTTAACCAGTGTTTAATTGAGGATGCTAGCCTTCCGTGATCAAAAGAAAAGGTTTCTGCGATGAATTGCCCACTGTGAATCTTAGTCATGTTTTCAAATCAAATTTTCCAGCCCAGTTCCACAACTGTAGATTTGACAAGAGTTACACAAATATGCCCAGACTAGAGATTTCTAAATGACCTTGTTATGGTCTGTGTACAGGCCTGCAGTGTACTTAGAGCTGGCCATTAGACTGCTAATGAATGAGTTCATTATCCACAGACTTAGGGAAGACGCAGTTACGAACCATGTTTGCTTCTAAACTGTTTACTTTGACCAGTCTCAATTTGTCAAGTGTGATTTGTCACACCACTTACAGTGCATGAATTGTGCTTCCTGATTTGGCAGTGAAACTTTTGAATGACATGGTGATCAAATTACCTTGAGCTTTGTGTTAAAAACTTCACAAGTCTAATTATATGCAGCAGCTGATGATAACAGCTGAACTCAAAGATAATGATGAGAGATACTCTTCTGTGTTTTCTGCTTCACAGAACATTTTATTTAAAAAAAGAAATAAACCATGTTTTACTGCTGTTATTCTTCAGATGCAAAAGTTTGTTTGCATGTGAATGCACAATGAACAGCAATTAAGTTGTCATTGGGTACTTACTGATTTGCATTAAGCAAAAGGAGCTGTTTAGGAATGTTAATGATAATTAAAACCTGCCGCTGCTGGCAAATTTATAACAATGAACTGAAAATTACCGTTTCCCCTCTAAATATACAGTTGCTTATTTATGAAAAATTATCATCTCAATTCTGATCTACAGAGTCACTAACCTTCAAATTCTCTCTCCTTGTTGAACGTGCTGAAGAAGCAATATGGAAATTTCTCTCTTCTCATCCCTTATACTATTTAGTGAAACAAGCATGTGGCAATAATCCCTTGATCCTGTGTGGCCTGATGTCTTAGCAGTTCATCTTCACTCTGTTCTCCTAGAATCTTACTTCATTTGTTCACAGAGAGAGTTACAAGACACAAACTCAGAAATTGCTGGAATTGAAAAATTTTCTACTCTTTTCCCTTTGGCTATTGTAGTATCCATTCACATTTATTCTTCAAAATATGTTTTTATTCTCTACATTCTGACCCCAGCTGTTCAAAATTCTGCCAGTTATATTTGTGTGCCTTCATGGGTTTTTTTTGCTTTTCCCTTGTGGGTACATCAGGAGAGGACTAGGCAGATGAGTATGAATCAGTTAGAGGGGGCACTTCCCTTACCTAATTGCTGCATCAGTGTCTATAAACTCATGAGAAACCAGTGTTAGCTGGTCACATGTGCTTTCTCTACTGGAAAAAAAAAAAGAATCCACCACTAGGAAACGATTTATCCTGTCCTTAAATAGGCAATAGAAAAACACTTCAGTCACCTGAAAAAAACACTAGAAAATGTTAAGTCACAGATCATGCTTTCCTTCATAACAGGGATTATATCACCCATTTCTGATCCACAGCTCAGAAAGTTTTCCAAGATTGAGACACCTTTCGACTGCGACTACTGAAGCCACACTTTAAGAGAAGAGAAAGGACAAGCTGGGTACAGTTCTCTAGCCAAGAGATTACTTCATCTGTTAAGTAAGAGGAGAGCTAGCCAGAGAAATTATAATTGGGAGACCTTTCGAACTTAGAACATGGGAGAAGCACCTAGCTGCTAGACACAGTCAACATGGAGATATTTATGGGCTTTTAATTGGGGCTTGGGTCTCACTTAGACATCTACACTTGAGGTGTCCTGTTTAAAATAACTGCTGAATCTCTTTTTATAGTCAGTAAAAAGAGAGAGGCACCTCCCACATGTCTCCTGAGCCCAGACTAAGAAAAAGTCTCTCCATGTCCATTTCCATATACACCACCTGTAACCTATAACCTATAACTCTCTGTGCCTCCAGAAACCATCAGACTGCAAAGTATCAGGAAAAAGGCTAGATGAAGGGTTCCATAATCTTCTTTGCAGATACCATTGGTAGTTGTCCCCCAAAACTCTGGGTCTGAATCAGCATAGGAGTCAACTGGGCCCATGGAATTTTGAAGACTTTCACTTCACTTGATAGTTTCTATGCTACAAGGGTTACAAAATGTGTGAGATAATGTTTATATTTAGGAAGAAGGACCTCAATATCTTGCATGCAGTTTAAGTTTCTCAATACAAAACACTGAAGGTCACTCTTAACAGATAAGCATTTTCAGTTCAAACAAACAACAGAGACATTCTATCTGTTTATTTAAAGTCTCATATGAAAAGAAATAAAGCTATGTACATTTCCTTTTGTCTGTATTAGAACAATGATTTGAAAACCTGCAGTGACTGCTGAAAGCCATAGAGCAAACTATATAAAGATCAGAGAAATGCAGATTTGTTTGCTTTTCTTCTTAAAACAGCCATCACAAAAAAAGTGCACATTACTTAACATCAAAGAGTCACCCAGTAGCCTTCACCTCCTGGCTGTAGGATTCAGAGTTTGGAGAAAAGTCAAAGGCGAGAAGAGTCCAAGGCAAGAAAAGTCCAAGGCAAGAAAAGGAAATAATTTCTCCTATAAAGCATGCTCAGGTAGACATTGCCTTTGCTTCCTCGCTACTGATATGAATGAAGCAGAAAGTCTTGTTTCTGAGTGTTATGATCCGGAGAACAGAGATTAAAAGTATCTCTGTCCAGAGGAGCAAGATTTGTTCTTCTAGATTTCTGTGTTGTGAAATTAAGGTGCAAATGAGACCAGATATCACCACACAACTATTTATTAAAGGATAAAATTCAACAAAAAAGAGGGAGAGAGAGAAGAGGGGAGAGAGGGAACAATGGAGAAAAAGAGAAGAGCAGGGAAGGAAAAGAGCAGGGATTATATTACCATCAGCTGAAGATGGGGAGAGAGAGAGAGAGAGAGAGAGAGAGAGACGTGTGTCTGGCCCAGGGATGTCCTTCTGTGGAGTTGTTCTGAAGGAGTTGTTCCTTGAATTCTTCTGGTGGAGGTGCTCCGGTGGTGGTGTTCCAGTGGAGGTGCACGTGTGGAGGTGCTCTGGTGGAGGTGCACCAGTGGAGATGCACACTTTTGCAGGCATTGCTCATATCTTTTTATACAGTGTTTTAGGCTGTTGTCCAGGTGTATCTCCCCAGGAAATCTTCTTGTGTATTCTCATGTTTGCATGAGAGGCCCCCTCCCTGTGCCGCTTACCTGTCCATATCCCAAATACACATAAGCCTTTTCTCCTCGGGGTAGCTGGTGTGAGGTGTCACATTGTGCTGGTTTGAGGCTAATTGGAATATTTTAATAGAGAAAATTATGTTATAGGCTGTGAAAGGAAAACAATGGTGATGTCTACTTCACTCATAGGCTTGCTGTGATGTTTAAGAAAGAACTCAAAACAAAAGGTAAGTCTGTCGGGCACAGCGTCTGGGGCTGTCTAACAGCTTCTGGATTCTCCTCTCTGCCAATTAATTTCACTAACCACCTTTCCTTCTAATCCTCTGGCTGATCCTCAAAATTCTCCTTACGCGTAAGGCAAACCTTGGAATAAGGTATAGGGGTGGGGAGAAGGTGGAAGGGTGGTTAGGAGCCCCTCCTTGGGTCTCTGATTTCTGGGAGGGGTGTTGTGTTTCTGTATTACCTTTACCTTGTATATTTCTGTAAATATTCCTGTATATTGTGTATATATCTGCTTGTATGTTGTGCTAAGCTGTAAATAGAGCTTCAGTCCTTAACTTCCAGCTGGCTGAGTTCTAGTCTGGGTCATTTTACAAAGTGTGGGGGGCGGGTAACTCCCAAACCATCACACACATCCTGGGCATTCAAGCCAGGCTGGAGTCCCAGAATTCCACAAAGGCACTGTATCTCTATTTATTAGCATCCCTGAGCTCTCGGGCAGGAATAACAAAGGCAATCTTTATCTTTGCTGATTTGAACAAGGAAGAGACAATCAGTCTCTCATGCTGAGGGAATTAAAGAAAATGTTATTCTCTCTTTCCCAGAATTCATATGGTAAAATATTTACCGTACCCATTTCTGAAGACTACAACAATTTTCTCCCAAATTACTAAGAAGATCAGATGCTAGGCTAGTTTTACCTTGAATTGGTCATTCCCAGGTGATATAAAATGAACGAAAGCATCAACGTATTTGCCCAAATACTAAAGGGCCAGGCCTACTGTCTACACACTTTGCCTTGTACTATACAAGCATCTGCCACTGGCTGACACAGAGACTCTGAGTGTCATCTAGTAAGATATTTATGATGGTTTGAGAGATCCTCGCTCCCCACACGCTTTTTAAAATCACCCAGACTAGACTCAGCCGGCTGGAAGTTAAGGAATGAAGCTATATTTACAGTTTAGTACAATATACAAGCAGATATATACACAATAGGAATATTTACAGAAATATACAAGTTAAAGGTAATACAGAAACACAATACCCCTCCCAGAAATCAGAGTCCCCAGGACTCCCCAGGAGGTCCTCCAGGACCGCCCCCCCCCAGGAGGGGCTTCCAATCACCCTTCCACCTTCTTTCCACCCCTCTACCTTACCCCAGGGTTTGCCTTACGTGCAAGGTGAGTTTGGAGGATCGGCCAGGGAGGGTGAGAAGAAAAGTGGTTAGTTAGGTTATTCAGCAGAGAGGAGAAGACACACTGCCTCCCAGAGAGATAACGAGAGACTCTGTGTTATCCATGTTTGTGTTCTTGTTCTTATACATCTTAGGAAGCCTATGAGTGAAGTAGACATCACCATTGTTTTCCTTTCACAGCCTATACTATAATTTTCTCCATTAAAATATCCCAATTAGCCTCAAACCAGCACAGTATTATCATATGTTTCTTGAAGTCAGAGGTGGTTTTCTGGAGATTTTCAATGAAGACAGGATTGCAACCAAAGATGCATTTGATTCCTTACGAGATCTGTTAAGAATGGAGAAAAAGATTTCTTGAATACACATTTGCTGTTGATGCTGGACTGCAGCTAGGAAGGGTAGAGGGCATCTTTCATGCTAGGGTTAAAAAACTGTGCTCTGTTCACAGCCTGAAGTGCTGTGTGGAGGATCTATGGCAGCAAAGAACTTGAAAAGAAACTGCATCTGCTGAATCTGACATTTGTGTCTAGTGAAAGTTATTTTCTTTTCTTATGGTGAGTTTTATTCTTCTGGTCCCTTCCACTTTCTTTATTTCAACTCCAATGGGACTGCATGAGATTTACAGTATTACAAAGAATTAAAGTATCTTTTTAAAACCAGATCAATATTCTTCACATTTCTTCATGCTTGCTTAGCTTTGTGCACTAAAGCATTTTCAGGGAAAATAACAAGACCACTTTGAGACAACTTTTTTCCCTGTCTAGGAGTGTTTCCAGAACTGAAATCTGAGAAAGATTATTCCTCCATGTGGAACTGCAGGTATAAAGAGGTGTGTATAAGGAGGGCTTTGCTGGGTTTGGCATTGCCTTTCATTTCCTCAAACTTCACATTGGCTTTCAGAACAAAACACTTGGGTTCATAAACATTAGCTTTATATTTAATGTTCCCTAAAGCCCTTTAACTCATCTTTATATTTCCGTATTAGACTCGATGATGGTGTTGGCAGCAAGCTCTGTTGGGTAACATAAAAGTATTTTGATGTACTGAGTACTGTTGTGGTTTAACCTCAGCTGGCAACTACCCACACACAGCTGATTGCTCACTTGTTTCTCGTGCAATGGAGGAAAGAATCAGAAATGTGAAAACAAGAAACCTCTGGGTTAAGATAAAGACAGTTTAATAGGTAAAAGCCACACAAGAAAGCAAAACAAGGAATTAATTCACTACTTCTATCCCTTGTGACAGTTACTTGGGAAGACAAATACCATCGCTCCAAACGTACCTCTGCCCTTCATTCTTCCCCAGCTTTACATGCTGAGCATGACATCACATGGTACAGAGTATCGAGCCAATCCCAAGCATAAATACAGGCTGGGCAGTGACTGGCTGGAGAGCAGCCCTGAGGAGAGGGACTTGGGGGTGCTGGTGGATGAGAAGCTCAACATGAGGCAGCAGTGTGCACTTGCAGCCGAGAAAGGCAACCAGAGCCTGAGCTGCATCAGGAGAAGTGTGGCCAGCAGGTGGAGGGAGGTGATTCTCCCCCTCTCTACTCCACTCTGGTGAGACCCCACCTGGAGTACTGCATCCAGTTCTGGAGCCCCTCTTACAGGAGGGCTGTGGACATGCTGGAGTGTGTCCAGAGAAGGGCCATGAGGATGCTCAGAGGGCTGGAGCTGCTCTGCTATGACTGAAAGAGTTGGGGCTGTTCTGTCTGGAGAAGAGGAGGCTCCCAGGTGACCTTCTTGTGGCCTTGCAGCATCTGAAGGGGGCCTACAAAAAAAGCTGGGGAGGGACTTTTTAGGCTCTCAGGTAGTGAGAGGACTAGGGGGAATAGAGCAAAGCTGGAGGTGGGGAGATTCAGACTAATTGTGAAGAGGAAGTTGTTTAGCATGAGAGTGGTGAGAGCCTGGAATGGGTTGCTGAGGGAGGTGGTTGAGGCCCCATGCCTAGAGGTGTTTAAAGCCAGGCTGGATGAGGCTGTGGGCAGCCTGATCTAGGGTAGGGTGTCCCTGCCCATGGCAGGTGGGTTGGAACTGGATGATCCTTGTTAGGCATGTTTAAATATTTTTTGTTTAATACAAACAACTGTGACAACAGGGTGACAACAAAAGGATCCAGACTTCATGCATACCTATGTTTTATGCCTCCCCAGCATTTTAATGAGTGATATTCAAGCCATCTATCACTGTTTTCAACTAAATAATTTGTACTTGCTGCACTAGGCCACTTTCAGAAGATCACACAATAAGTTCTTTCAAACTAAAATGGCAAAGTGGCAATTAGCTTCTGCCCTGTCATTACCTTTTCCTTGATGATAACGGATTGTGTCGATGAAAGATCAGACTATAAGTTTGTAGGCTGAAGACTGAACTCCAGTGATTAACACTGAATGGGTGTGAATATTTACTGCTCTCCTGATCCGTCTTGTGTAGGACTGCCTAAACATTAGGGCAATTCTTCCTCCAGAGGGCTGCTGCCTAGGGAGTATTTTTACTAGTTCCACTGAGAAAGCATCTGGTCAGCCACATCTGCAGTGATTTCCTATTATGGAACCCCCCTGTCTCCTGGAAATGCAGGTCCATAGGAAGTGATTAGAAAAGATTTCTTACTGAATTTCATTAGAATGGATTTTAGACCGGAGAAAAATAATAACATTTTGTGTCCAGTAGTTTCTTGGGTGAGATTAAAGCTCTTTAAAATGCTGGCACTGGTGGTTTTACTGAAATGATTATTGCTGGACTGAGTTGTAGCATTCTCCATGCTCTGTGGTTACATAAAAGAAAAATCTTAGAAAAGGACAAGTTCACATTCATAAATTTGTTTATTTTGTGACAGCAGGGTCTAGTATAGGATTCTCAAATTTGGGATAGTGGCCCTAAATGTGCAGGGAGAGCAGACACTGAATTCTAGAGGTAAGCTTTTCCTGCTGAGTGAAAGGTTTCATGAGTGGTTAAGCCCTGGTTTGAGAGCCCAAGCAGAATAGAGACCCATAACCTCAAATGCCAGATAAACAAATATAGCTGCCTGCATTTGATTAGATCCTTAGGTTCTTCCAGTGTATTAATTAACTAATTTGTATGTAGACAGCCTTGTACACTCCCAGCCTCCTCTAGCAAGGCAGCATGAAAAGCTGAAAAATCTTTGACTTGGTGTAAACATTACTTAGCAAAACCCAAAATATCAGTATCTTATCAACATTGTTCTCATCCTAAATCAAAACCAGAGCACTGTATCAGCTACTAGGAAGAAAAGTAATTTTATTTTAGGCAAAACCAGAATATAGCTAGCACAGGCTTGCCTATCTAGGCTCCACCAACTGTAGCACTAGATATGTTCATTGTCAGCCAACTCAAATTCATTGTCAAATCAGTTCTAAAATGCTGATGTTAGTACAAACTAACATCGCTTCTTATTTAATGTTTGTGGGTTCAGTGTGGGCCACCTGCTCCTTCATTATAGTAGATCTTGAAACCAAAATAAGCATAGAATAGAATAGAATAGAATAGAATAGAATAGAATAGAATAGAATAGAATAGCATAGCATAGCATAGCATAGCATAGCATAAGATAGGCTAGGCTAGACTAGGCTAGAATAGAATAGAATAGAATAGAACAGAATAGAATAATTCAGTTAGATGGGACCTACAACAACCATCTAGTCCAACTGTCCAGACACTTCAGGGCTGATGCAAGGTAAGAACATGGTATTAAGGGCATTGTCTGAATATCTCTTAGATGCTGACAGGCTTTAGCCTTTGACCACCTCTCCAGGAAGCCTGTTCCAGTGTTTGACTAACCTCTCTGTGAAGAAATCCTTCTTAGTGTTGTTTGAACCTCTCCTGTCACAACTTTGAACCATTCCCACATGTCCTGTCACTGGATTCCAGGGAGAAGAGATCAGCATCTCCCTCTCCACTTCCCCTCCTCAGGAAGCCGTATCATGCAGTGATGTCATTTCTCAGGCTCCTTTTCCCCAAAACAGACAAACACAGAGCCTGTAGCCACTTCTCACAGAACATGCCTTCAACCCCTTTCACCAGCTTTATTGTTTTCTTGGACCTTCTCTTGCTAATAATACTTAGATACTTAACATCCTCTTGTCTGACACAGCACTAACCAATTTCAGCTTTAGTTGAGCTTTGGCTTTTCATGTCTTCTCCCTGCATATGTGAAACACTGCTCTGTACTCTTACTGCATAGCCTAACCTTCCTTCCAGAGATCATGCAACTTCTTTTTCCTCTTGAGCTCCATGAGTGTTGGGGACCACCAGATGTCAGGGATCACCAGATGCGGTGGAATCACACGACATCGGGGATTGCTAGGTGTGGGGGGATAGATGATGCGAGGAGGGATGACCAGACATCAATGTGATGTGTCCAAGATTGCCCCATGTATTTATACAGGATAGACTGCCTGGTCACACGTTATGCATTCTCTGATTGGTTACAGGTAGCTCTTCACACACTGATAAGACACTTTCAATATGGTCACCGTCGGGCACCCTGTTTTGCTATGCTACATCCTTGTTTAACATAACTACCTCCTTATTCTACATAGCTACTTTCTTATCTTGAGTGACTCATAGCAGGAGGAACAGTGGCAGCTCTTTCCCTCGTTAGCAGTTCTTTTCCTCATGACTCTTATCGTTTGTCTGACTTAGCTCTCAACTAGTGTATCCAGATAGTAGGACACAACACATGAGGAGTTGCCTGTTCAGTCAAGCTGGTCTTCTGCCCCACTTGCTTGACATGCAACACTACTCCTGTGCTTTGAAAAGGTGGCTCTTAGAAACTGACCAGCACTTGTGAACTCCTCAGCCTTCAAAAGCAGATTTCTAGGGGACACTGCTAAGTAAGTAGATTCTTAAGCAACCTAAAGTTTACTCTCTTGAAATTTGGAATAGCAATGCTGCCTTTTTCTTCTTCTTCTTTTTTTTTCCCCCAGTTTTTTTCTCATTACATCAAAAAATTAAAACTCAACCATTTCATGATTGCTATGGCCAAGAAAGCCACCTGCCATTGTGCATCACAGAATCACAGAATGTTAGGGGCAGGAAGTGACCTCAAAAGATCATCTAGTCCAACCTCCTTGCCAGAGCAGGATCGCCTATACCAGATCACACAGGAACGCATCCAGGTGGGTCTTGAATATCTCCAGAGAGGGAGACTCCCGTGAGTCCTCCTCTATTCACAAATAACAAGTTCAAGAGGATATCTTTCCAAATTGTCTCATGGAATAATTGTGACAAGAAATTATCTTCAAAATTGAGGATTTTCCCAGTCTTATTTATCACAGCAGTATGATATTCCAATAAAGTCTAGTGTTTTGGTACAAAACTTTCCTATTGGATCTGTAATGAGGAAGGAGAGTTTAAAACTAATGTAGAGAAAAATGCTAAACTAAATGCAAAATTATATCTTGGGATTTGAAATCATCATAGCTTAGATGATCATGGCTTAGATGTCCTTGCTGGGTTTTTTCATACATTTGAAAATGGATTTGGAATAACAAGGCTTCTCCACTGCAATCAATAAATGTGATCAAAAAAGTGATATCAGGAAGCAAGCAGAGGCAATTCTTTTCAGTCTACTGGTGGTATATAAGGAGCAGTAAGATAATAAACAAGTCCTTTCTGCCTTTTCTACTGTCTCTTACTCAGGAAAGCATGCAGCCCTTACACTTGCTAACTCCCAGAAGCCCTGCTATGACTGACTAAACATTTTGCCTCAGCTATGCTATTGGTTTCAGACAACTTCACTTGGATTGGGCAGTTTAAATAGTGTAGTGCAGGGATGCAATTAGACACACTCATACCTTTTAAAAAAAAAAATTAAAAGTGGGCTACACAGGAAAGGAAATGCTTGAAAATTTTGGTTAAATGTACAAAGTAGAAGATCTATAGGAAGGCAGAGAAAACTGCTTGATCTAAAAATGAAGCTATAGAAACTGCAAGTAAGAAATGTTATTAGGTTTAGGAAAAAGGAAATTCTCTATGACTGGTAGAAAAGACTCAGGGAAACAACCTCATGTTTTTTTTCTAAGGTTAGTATCTCACTGTCAAGCAAATAAAACAGAAAATCAGATGAAAAGCTTTGATACTACTTTTAATGTTAGTTTTCAAGGAAAGTCGGATGCTCTCCATAGCAACTTTGTTAAGTGCTAACTACAGTAGCATAGACATTTGGTTTAGTTCTGTCTGTATTTATTTTATTACCCATGCCTATGCCAGAAAATACACATGCTCTGTATTCACCAAGTCAAATGAATTTAGTGCCTTCTATGAAGATTTTATAGCTTTTCTGAATGTGGTTTCTTTAGAACGAATCATTGTGTTTTATGAGTGGTTTGAACAGCTGTAATAATATTGCATTCACTCTGCAAGCTTATTTCATTTGCTTAGTAATTGAGAGATGATTTTAAGATAGATGGGTTAGAATTTTCCAGAAAACCTGTCTTGGATTTTTGAATTTGCCTTTTTTTAATTTTCCCAATTTTATTAAGAAAAACAAAACAAACAAAACCAAAACAAAAATCAAATTAGAAAGCAAATAATTATTTATATCAGAAAAAAAAGCATTACATTAGAAAAAATCCACTATTTTTCCATTGATCCGCTTGTCATTGTACTAATTTTAAGGTATGAGCAAATCTGTGAGACTTGTACAACTTTGCTAGCATTAAGGAGAACTCTAGCATAGATCACACATGAGTCCTTGTCATACTGTCAGAAGTAGGTTTTGATGCCAAGTATGGATTTATCTCTCTTAAGTTTAGCTGTCTGCTTTAGAATGAAGCATCTCACTCCCCAAATCTGCTTGCTCTTTTGCACTGGCTCTAAGGATTAGTTTTCATATAATCACCTGTATAATAGATAGATATGGTCACATTAAATGGATGTTACCCATTGATGTCCTACCTATACTTCACTATCTGCTGCTAGGCCTGGGCTGACAGACAGTCTGGGGCAGCATGAAGTTCTGTTTGAGAAAGCATCTTCCTCCATGCTTGAATCCAAACATGTGGTGTAAGTGGAACATACATAGAAAACTGATTTTGCAGGACTTCATCTGGCAGGCATAAAACAGATTTACTCTATAGAGAATATATTGAGAAAGGCCATAGAAGATCTACACTGAACTTACTGCAACAAGGACTGATGCCTTGGTCATAGTAAACCCATAACTACCTGGATGAAGGCTGTATGGTGTGAGGGGAGGAGCAGAAGAAAGTCAAAGGGCTACAGATCTGCCAAGGGCAGCTACGCAATGTGCAGCTACCCAGGGACACACAACACCTCTGCAGTATGTTGGCTAGATCCTTCTCAAAAGTTATCTAAATATATGCACTTTATATATATATATACACACACATATATAGAGAATATAATATATAAATATGTATTTTAAAAAAAAAGATATATATATAGTGTGTGTGTGCGTCTAAAAAGCTTTCACCAAATTTCATTGGGTCCTCCAAGATAATTTTGTATCTGTTCATCCTACCACTAGCCCAATGTGTTTCACATCTGTTTTGAATGAGCAACAGCAGTCTCCCAAGGATGTCTTGCTTTATAATTCCTTCCCTTTTTTAATTGTGGTGTGGCTGCTTATAAGCCACTGTTACGTTGCCTCTTGCGAAACGGTTCCAGCAGCTGCAACTCCAATTCAAATTCTTGCCAAAATGATCTAAGTTTGCTTGTCAGGCTGCCAGGCATAAAATTAAATGAGTAACAAAATGAATATAAAATTAAAAGGAAAGAGACTAGGTGAGAAAAGCAGAAATCATTTGGCCACTGGAAGCTGTTGCACCAGCATCTGTGTTTGATGGAGTTTGAGAGAGACAGATGGATGTTCAGACTGGGGCTGGTATTAATGAATTTTGTGGTACTGGGAAACATTCCCAGGCACTAGATCTCCATCCTCTATACTGATAAAATTCTGGAGTGGCTCTTGGATGGTTTAATTTCAGATGAACCCTATGAATGTTTTCTAGGTAATATTCTGTATGTGTTGAGGATTATTCCCAATAACTGGTTTGGATGTAGTCAGCCTATCTCAGAGATTAAGAGAGCTTAATAGCTTGGGCATCAACTGTTTCACACCTGTTGGTCTTGGTGTCAGAGAATGGTCCCAAATCACAGAAGTAGTCTTAGACTTTAGACTCCATCTGAATTGCCATCTTATATGATTCAGTCTAGTATCTGCATCATATCAGTCCTATTACTTCTCTTTAATCTAGTTATATTGGTTATATCTATAGCAGGAGTGTAATGGAGGGGTAATTAATGTGAGATTATTTTAAAATATTAATATTGTTTATTAATATTCAATATTCAGAACGCTCACCACCCTGATCACTGATTTGAATAATAATCAGTTCTTTGCATCAGTCATGGAAATTTTATACAGGTAATAACAAGATCTAGAGATAAGTAGTAGTAATATAACATTAATTGAACTCAATTAAACTGGAAGAGAAGGTTCCTGTGGTTAGTGTACCGCTTGTGGTCAATCCCCTGCTTGCCCATCCTTGAGTCCAGATGGACTCAAGGAGCTCCTTCCTGCTTATGGCAGAAGGCAATGGTGAATTACAAGAGGCTTAAATATTTACTCACAAAATACCATTTCCCGACTAGCTACAGCTTCAGACAGTACCCAAATGCTTTCAGGGAATTCTGTTACTGTCTTGTCAGCCACTGAGGCTTCTGATTCTTCCCAGGCTGCTGGGGAAAAGAGGCAGACAATCTCTGACCTGGTCCTGCCTCTCCTCTGGACGATCTGAGTACCTCCAGGACTTCTCATCTTGGCAAGAGACTTTCAGGTGCAAACAGGATGTCTTGTGATGTGCAGTCTCAGCACAATGTCATGCTGGCTGTGCAGGCCAATCGCATGGAGGTATTTAGAGCCAGTTCCTGGGAAACTTGACGCAGGCAGTTTCCAGGCAGTTCAGGATGCAGTGAGGCAGTAACAGCAGCGAAGAGCACTGATACAATGGCAGAGCATGGATACAACAGCAGAGTACTTTATGTCACCTGCTCATCTCCTTTTATCAATACAGCCTGAGACTAATGGACCTTTGGACACAGAATAGCCAATCAGAATGGCAGTTAGCCAAGCTTGACCATATTAGGTGAAGCCATAGGTTTGCTTTACCCTTTTTAGGGCAGAGCACAGGCCTTGCACAAGGCATGCACAAGCTGAGTGTGTGTGCCTTGTTTACTACAGGTTGCAAAACGACTCTGGGCAAACCAGAGTCCTTAGACTCAGTGGCTCCAGGTTCTTTGTCCTCTTTCCTGCAGTTGCTTCTCTCCAAAACAGAGGGAGGGAGACCAGAAAAGCATGTCTGGACAAGCCAGGACATGTATAAGCCTATTTTGGCCTGCTTAGGCCTACCACGACAAGGAGATCAGTCCTCAGTGCTGATTAATGCATTTTCCCAGCTACAATCATGTTACCTCTGATCTGTCAGGTGTTTTTGCAGACTGAGTGATAGTAAAAAGCTTTGTAAAAAAATACATTTTTTCTTTTCACGGGTCTAGGAGATGACTCACAGGCCACAAAACCAATTTATGAAATCTGGGGAATTTTTCAGTTCCTAGTGAAAATGAAAAACACATAAATTGCATTTTATTTTAGGAAGTTTTCTGGGTTTTCTAAACTACTTTGCTGACAATCATTATTTTTGGCGAAGTACTATTAAGACACAAGTCTGGTGAAATCCTGCATGATTCCCTGGTAGCTCATGGTAAGATGTGCTGAAGTGTGGCTACACTGTGTGGGATTCAGTGGACTATTGTTCCAAAGTGGTACAAACATGCTGACTGCCTTAATTCTGGAAAGCCCAAGAGAAACAGTGCTTGTCACACAGCTTTAAGCAGAATACTCATTGACTGTTACCTGAAAGAACTTTGAAGTTTTTGCAGAAGAGGTTCTCAGTCCTCTTGGTTCACAGTAGCAGAAGTGGCAGGCCACCAATGAGGGAGAAGTTGTCCCAGCTCAGCAGGGGAATTATCCAAGCAATCTCTGGTCACCATCTTCTAAGTGATAATTTGACTGATGCTTTCATAGAAAGTCATGCATCCATCCTCACCCTCGCCAGTCATTGAAGCTCAAGAGGTAACACATTGGAGTCAAACTGTGTTCTTGCTTTTGAAGGCTTCCATCTAATGGGGAATGATTACCCATCCCACAGAGCAGACACTGTCATTTCTCAGTTTTGTTTTAGCCAAGATATTGTAATCCTTTGAAGACAGAGCCTTCCCTTAAATATAAAGGAGTTTATGGCAGACTTCAGTACAACCCTGATTTAAGTTCTTTGGAGGAAAAGAAGTGCTCATCTCCTTTATCACAGATGAACTAGAAAGTCTTAAGGAAACATTGTTTTCGATTTTTTCAAAAGCTTATTGCAACCAAAGAAACTCAATTTCAACTATTCTGAATGGATGCCCATCCACAGGAAGGGCTGGAAGGAGGAACCAGGAAATTCCAGACCTGTCAGCCTGACCTCAGTGCCAGGCAAGGTTATGGAACAGGTCATCTTGAGTGCCATCACAAAGCACATACAGGATGGCCAAGGGATCAGGCCCAGCCAGCATGGCTTTAGGAGGGACAGGTCCTGACTGACCAACCTGATCTCATTTTATGATCAGGTTACCCTTCTGGTGAATGCAGGGCAGGCTGTGGATGTAGTCTACCTGGACTTCAGCAAAGCCTTTGACATTGTCTGCCACAACAAGCTCCTGACAAAGCTGGCAGCTCATGGCTTGGACAGATTCACTCTGATATGGGTCAAGAACTGGCTGGAGGGCCAGGCCCAGAGAGTGGTGGTGAATGGTGCCACATCCAGCTGGCAGCTGTCGCTAGTGGTGTCCCCCAGGGATCAGTGCTGAGCCTGGTCCTGTTCAATGTCTTTATTGATGATCTGCACCAGGGGATTGAGTCCAGCATCTGTAAGTGTGCAGATGACACCAAGTTAGGAGCAGGTGTGGATCTGTTGAAGGGTAGGAGGGCTCTGCAGAGGGAACTGGACAGGCTGGCTGGGTGGGCAGAGGCAAATGGGATGCGATTTTACAGAGCATGGCTGGACAAAGAGCAGGCATTGAACAGGACCTTCCATGGCAGTAGATTTCAGTGACATTATTAAGCAAATCCACCCAAACTGAACTGTGACGATTTAGAAGATGTGCTCTCAAAACCCCCATTATGAATCACTGGGGTATCTGGGAAAAAAAGGGGTTTTGCAAATTTTTACCAGATATTAAGGGGGACCTCTGACTTCTAACTAAAAGTCAGGTTTGTTTTCCTTATCAATTCTCAAAAGAAAAGTTACTAAGACCTGGATGTGCTATCAGAGCACTCAGAATGGAAAAGGTTTGGGCAACACCCAAGTGGATGACAGGCAACCTATCAGATGAGAAAAACCTCTTAATTATACAAACAAGAAAGCAAGGTCAGGCATGTCATAGTTACCCATATGAATGTGGCAAGCCATCAAGTTGCAAAGAGAAAACAGACTATCATTGTGCTAATAAAATGAACAGGCCTGGAGACATTCTTCTCTTATCTTTCAAAACAGGGCAGGTACTTGCAGATTGCTTCTTGAAGAAACCTGAGCTGCACTGAATCCTGAATCATACCCAAGTGCTAGTTTGTCCAGAACAAAAATATGACAGGGACCAAGTTAATTATTTGACAGTATAGATTATTACTTTTCTGGTGCTGCTTAATATACTCTACTGAAGACAAAGAACCAGCAGGTCCTGCACACATTTCAGAGCTTCTGTCCTCAACACTGCAATTTTATAAATTCAAAACTCTTCAGGGTGAGCTTATCATTAAACCAGCAATAATTCATGTTGGAGTCATGCAGCCTGCTGTCATACAACAGAGAAACTGCTATCCAGTGGCTCCTTAGCTNTATGTGCACATTAATCCTCAGTGGCCAGTAGTAAACACCCTGGCTTGTGCTATATTATTAAATTATTGTCACAGATAATGAAGTACCAGATTTTGTTCTCCCACATCCTGGTACACAATTATAGGTCAGAAATCACTCTTTGGTGATTTATTGAGTTAATTGAGTTTTGAAAGAGTAGTATTAGATCCTTTTCTTGATACTTGTTTTAATAAGTTTACTTGAGATCAAGGGTGATCAGTCCGTTCATGGAGTATTTGATTCCCAAACCGACCTGAAACACATCCTTTAATGTAGGATTTAATGTTTTACACTCATGCATTTTAAACTCTTCTGACATCTAACACTGTTATGTTGTTTCCCCTTAGCTAGCTCAGGAATAGACTGATTCCTGGATGCAAATTTCAAGCATTTTTTCATATAAGGAAGTCCTTAAATCCACAATATTTGATAGCTGTTCCCATGTACGTTGTTCCCATGGCCCACTTCTCTGTTCTGCCAAGATGACTGTCCTCTCTTCATCTTTCACCAGGACAAAAGCATGTGTCAGAGTCCCATGTGGGCAACCAAAGGGATGAGAGTCATGATGATGTAGCAAGTAAAAGCAGGAGAAAGAGAAGAAACACCCGCTACATAGTGTTTCAGAAACTCTATCCCCTTCTCCTTATGGGAAGAGAAGATAACCCAGCATCAGCCTAGGAAGCAAATAATGAGAAAAGGCTCCTTTTCACAGCTGTGACCATGAACAGACACAGGAAGACTGCTGAGAAGGAATCATTTAGATGCCTATGGAGGAAAATTTGGGATCAGATTTAGAAAAGAGGTCATATCTCCAGCGGTACCAACACAGTTGTTCATGCCAACTAGAGCCTGAAGAGATAAGGCTGTGAAGGCCCATGAAATAGTGTTAGAGCTTTATACAGTCTCTTTCTTATCACAAGTAATTAACTCATGATTTCAGTGGTTTATGCATCCTGTCCTGTGGCTTTCCCTCTATTGCTAGGAAGGGGTAAGTCTGACATCAGTTTTGGTTTCACTGTCATTCACCATGACCAAAATTCATTTGCATCATTACAATATATGCAAAGGACTGAAAGAGAATGAAGTTCTCTGAAGCATCTTTTATTTCTACAAACGTGGATAGAGGAATTGGAAGCTGCTGTCCTTATGGAATAGAGAGCTTGTTCTGTATGTTGATGAAAGTGGGAAGCTTTCCTGTCTTGTAATTCTGCACAGAACGTTGCCTTTTCTCCATCCCTCTCCTTTCTATCTCATGTCCTGGGAAGCTGTGACTATGTTGACAGAAGAGCAGGATTCATGGTCCAAGGCTGGTGCTTTTATTGAGTACCAGAGTGAAGTCTAGCTCTGATCTTTGCAATATATACTTTAATCTGCTGTTGAAACTATTCACCAACTCCTTGACATGGTATAGACAATGTATTAAGGCTCCTTTTCTTTATAGTGTCCAGTGTGCCAGCTTCCTTGGATGTAAACATAGTGTGATTCTGTGACTGTGACATTTCTATGGTAGTTCAGCATCAAGCTGAACACAGGACTGAAAGGCAAGGTTATCGAGCCGGCTGAGTTGTAAACACAGATGTATCTATACTGACTCAAGGAACTAGANCATCACAACCTCAACTTTTTTTTTGTTTGTTTTTTTTTGAGTTCTGTGTCTCAGTTTTCTGTCTTTATTTAATGTTAGGATTGTGGTAATGCTGAAGAGTTCCTGTAGTGAATCGGAGTCCATTTTGAAAAATGGATTAAAAACACTTCAAAAAACCCAGAGGAGGAAGGTGGCTTCAGGAGCTTTCCTGTGCTCTTATATGTCACCACAGCATAATTCCTTTCAGAATGCCAGTAATTTAATACTCCCAAAGGCTAAAGATGAATGGAGTTACCTTTTTTCTCCCCACCATTCACCTTACCCTATTCAATATTTTATTCAAATTCACCTATTAATCAGAGTCACACATTTTTGAGGAATAGCAAGGCCCTTTCATAATCTGACATCTGGTGGCAGCATTGTGTAATACTAACGAGAGAAAAATCACAGCCGGGGTCAGAAATGTTGTATCATGGGAAAAATTTACCCATTAACATTATAAGAGCATTCCATTTTGTGTTAGCCAGCCTGTATTTTTGAATTTGCAATCTTATTAATGTAATGCAATGCACTTAGCAGAGCAGTAACATGTCACTACAACAAAGGATTGCACTTTTGAACTTGCATGGTGCCCTTTTATAATACAGTCTTTCTGCAGTTATAAGTACTAGAAATTTCTGGAAAAATCATGAGAGAGATAAAAGACTTGAAATGCAAGTAGAAGACAACATTGATAAAAATTTTAATAAGTTAGTGACCCTTTTAAGTCATCAAAGATATACCAGCTCATTTCCAAAGCCAGAAAACACACAACTCATCACCTGTGCATCCTTTCCTTCTTTCCCTACTTGGGCTATCCTGGAAAGAACTAGCATTTTGCTGCATCAGAAACACCAAACCACGGTCTCTGAGTCATGATCATATTACCATAGTCCACGTTCTTGGTCACCTGAACACCTGACAATGCCTGCAGATCTGTAAGATTTCTTGTTATGCAACTCCTGTCATCTTCACAGCCTGATACTTTCCTTTCTGTGTATAATACTTTTCAACGTACCCCTGAAAATCAAGAAAAAAAATCACGCAACTATTGCTTATTGACTTGTCAGTGTTTTGATTGATAGAAATAGTATATTTTTCACAGTTTGTGTTCTATAAAACACAGATAAAAAGGAAAATGGAGCAGTTAAAAAGATCTGTCAGTGAAATCTGGGCAGTTATTAATATAAAGAAAGTATAGTTTATTTATACTGAAGTTAGGTCTTATGCTGAATTGAGGTTCAATTCAGAATTAAAGGAAATTGTCATTCTGAAGGTTTTGGTGATATTTTTGACAGTTTATTTATATGAATTTTCTCTAAGGCAAATACAAATTTGGCAAAGAAGCCAAACCAATATTCTATTTTCAATGCACAGATAGAAAGGAATTGATATGTACAGAAAGAAGAAAAAGAAAGGAGATAGCAAAGAGGTTACGTGAAAAAGGCATGTGGCATGAGAATAGCTGGAGCAAAACACTAGCACATCCTTGGTGATGAAGAGTCAAGCATACATCTAAGTCCGATCTAAAGACTGAGGCAAGATACTCACAAGAATGATGCACCTTATCCTAAGGCTGGCATCCTGTGAAAACCATCTTCATCTAGGATGATCAGCTGAAGCACCTATCTCTTTCAATCATTTGCAAAGAAAGTCTATGATGCATAATCCAGGAGATGTGTGTGTGTGTGTGTGTGTGTGTGTGTGTGTGTGTATATGAATTGTTTCCCATTAATTTGCAACATGTAGGCATCTAATGCTATGTGAGGTATCTTATGGACCCTGCTTGACTGTCATATGCAGTTCTGGAAAATTATGGGTCTTCTCAAGACTAGGCCTTGCACCGTGTCTGCTAGCTATGTGCTGATATCTTGGATACTTTATAGTCAGTGGCACTAAATGCTTGTGCTTAGGCAACTGAATCAGTTGGCAGAGGTTTAAGCTGAATGAATTTGCTGTGTATCTCACTGTAACTGAGGTTTCTTCTACTCAAACAGATTGTGCAGTTATGATCTTTGAAAAGCAGTTTGGTGGCATGAGGCTTTTTGCACTGAGGACTCTTCTCCTCTGTTTACATTTTTCTGAAGTAGCTTCAAAGTGTGACATGTTACAAACTTTCTAGGTTTGTAGTGACAGAAGACTGATGACAGTGCAAGGATGTGGACCCTCACTGCTCAGATATTTATTGTATAAATTACTTTTATAATCTTCAGTGAAAAACAAAATAAGTGCTTGTAAAATTAATGACTATAGTCTGAAATGTAGCCAGAGGAAAATACACATATATATTTGTACTATATGCATATACTTGAAAAAATGTTTTCCAGTGCTCTTGGTAAATGATATATTTAAAAATATTTATTACAAAATTAATCTCTTGAATAATGACATTTACCATATGTCTGTAAGATACTTTTTTTTTTTTTCCTCAGAAAACACCTCATTTTTAAGTGATTGATTTTTCATCTTAACTGGCATAACCTTTTCAATATAGGGTAAAAGTGCTTTTGCCAGTTCCTAGAACAGCTGCTGACAATTTATGCCTCAGTCATCCAGGACATATTTTCTATATGTTTTTATTTTCTGTATGTTTTCTTTTTGGTGATTTTGAATCATCAGCAATATCGCAAGCACAGTTTATTTAATGTAAATTGCACTATTAATATGTGATATAAAACATTTTCCATTTTCAGGTGTATTACTTCTTGCAGTGTCTCTCTTTAAAATGCCTTTATGCAAAGTTATTAAGAAAATGGTCAACTGCATAACTGCACAATTCAAACTGAGCGTATGAGGAACCGAACTGCTAGCAGCTAATCCAGAGTAGATACTGTGGGGCAGCTGTGATCCCGGGCTGGCAGCCGTGACTACTGCGTGATGCCATCTATAACCAGTAGGTGACCTCAGTGTAGCAGCTGCGACACCTGGATGGCAGCCGTGACCACTGGTGGCAGTGGTGATCTCTGGATGGCAGCTGTGATCACTAGGTGGCAGCTGTAAGATCTGGATAGCAGCTATGACCACTAGGTGGCAGCTGTAAGCGCTGGATGGCAGTTGTAAGCTGTGGATAGCAGCTGTGGCCACTAGGTGGCAGCTGCGACCGCTGGCAACTGTTGCAGCCACTGGGTGGCAGCTATGACCATTAAGTGGCAGCTGTAACCTCTGGATGGCAGCTGCGATACCTGAATGGCAGCTACCATCCTTGCTGAAAGGTAGACAGTCATAGTGCTTACAAGTCATCAAAACACAAGGAACATGATGCATGAGGAAAACCCCCAACAGACACACACCACACTCCCAATAGTTTAATTAATGAATACAAGAAGACCACAAAAATCTCTGATTCATGGCCAGAACCACAGAACCCACATCTAAGCTTTAGGACCTAAAGCTTTGGCTTTAGGTCCTATCTACAAAGTATGTGTAAAAGATACAGTTAATAGCATCAATGAGGTAGTTGCCATTAAGGGTCTCTGCCTATATTTGCTGTCCCCAGGGAAGCACTCTCCCCTGTTCTAGTCTGGCACATTGCTCATCTCCATTTCTTGCTGGTGTCCTTTCTCAGTCCCTACAATGTCTGTACTGAGCTTCAGTACTTTGCTTTGTGTGTGGTACTGGCATGTCTAAAGGTTCAGTGTTAGAAAGATTCAGACTTCATAAGCTGTTCAAAGAGTGTATTTGCTATCGATGATTAAATACTGGCCTTCTGGTTTCCTTTTCTGTTATCAGGAGTTGAACTATTACCAGCAAGAGTCATGAAGTTATGAGCATATGTAGGGAAAAGCAGTAATGCACATCCAGATAATGGCAAGTTCTTTTTCCATATGTAAGCTCACATACTTGTCTTTTACCTTCCTTTAAGGTACCAAGCCCTTAGAAGGATTTAGCATCAGTTTTCTCAAGACATTTAGGGTATGTCAGCAAAGAGCACAGGAGATGTTAGATTGCTCACCTGAAAGGGCAAGGAGATATGGGCTTTAAGTTCTGTAGTTGTAAATATTTGCTAGAGCAGATTTGCAAGCGTGGCTTCAAGTCCCACTCTGGCAGCTAAACCACTCCCTGCCTGTGCTGGGAGATCAGGCATTTGCAGGCAGAGAAACAAACAGGACTTTCTAGGGAAATCTATCAGGAATGCCATGCTTTCTGTGTCTCAGCAACTCATTACATTAAAATGTATAATTTTCTCATTTCTTAATCCAGTCTCGTCATCACAATCTTATGATCTCTTTGAAAAATAGCTGCTGCAAAAACATTAGTTGGCTGAGGAACAAATGGACAGTTTTGTTTGTGACATGGAACAGCTGGAAAGACAAGCATGGATTAGTTTCCTTCCTTGTTTTATACGTCTTTTCTGCCTTGTCTTGTTTGGTCTTCCAAACTTCTATGGTCAGCAGTAGAGGGAATGTGACATTACAAAACCAAATGGAAATGTGCAGTGCAAAGCAAGAAGAATGTTTAGTAAAAACACTGAGAAAATAATTTTGGATTGACCATGTGGGATTTTGTTTTGTCTGTATCTGTTCATGTGTCCATCTGGTCCCACAATAACTGAAGGTACTGATCAACTTCAGCCGAGCAAAATTAAGATGCTGTAGTTTCTACAGGTTTTCTTGAAAATAGCAGCTGTCTAGAGGAGATGAAACCTCTATTAGTGGGCAAGTAGAAAATTAATCTCTTGCTCGTGCTGCGGGGCCAATGGCTGCTCAGCTCATGGGTGACTGCACAGCATTACTCATCTGGTAACCTTAAATGTTGTCAAAGGACCTGTGTTATGAGGGTCTATAAGTGCCATAAGAGATTGCTGGGGAGGTGCTATTGGGAAGTCTCTAGGGCTGTGGGAGGATATGGAGAGGTGCAGGGTATACTCCTGGCTCCTGGCAGAGGTGGAAGGAAATCACCACCACTAAGCACTCATTGCTTACTAGATTGCTGCTCTGATTTCTATTCCTCTAAAGAAATGACAAGTGAAGAGACAAAACCAACTGACCAAGTTGTTACCAATAACTGAAATGCAAGTCTTTCTGTATTGGGGATGATTTTTCAGGCCTTCTTCACAAATAAAGCAAAAGGCAGTACTCGTTGCTTTAGTTATTTCTGCGGGTGACCTGTGGACGCAGACACACCTAGTGTTGGTTTAATGGAGTGCCAAAGCTGTCAGTCGGAAAACTTCACTGTTAAAGATTAACTTTCCTTAAGACAAGGCACTTATATAAATTGTGAAACAATGTTTCACCTGAGAAAAGGAGCACCAAGCATCTGTGATATTTATGTAGCTGAAGGGAGAGGAACTTGCCCATATATTACAAAGAAATGAATAATCTCCTTGATAATTCAACAATTAACTTTTTCTTGCAGCTAGAATTGTGATTGTACTACACACTGAGCATGACTGAAAGAGTAATTTTGCCTCTGAGTATAAACACTTGGATGAAACTTGGCAGCTTCTTTGACTGTGCTGTTAGACTGCATTGTTAAATTTTGCTTCCTACACAGTCAACAATTGAATTGAACGCTGGAGAAGAATTTAGGGGGGCTGAAAGTACAAGAAACAGGTAATGAACCATCTCCATCTCACAGAACCACAGAAAATGTCCAATTGGAAGAGACCTCAGATATCAATCATCCAGTCTAACCTTCCACCAAGCACTGAAGGATCAGCACTAAACCATGTCCCTAAGTGAAAGGTCCACAAGCTGCTTAAACATCTCCAGGGACAGTGACTCCACCACCACCCTGGGCAGACCATCTCAATGTCTGATAACCCTCTCTGTGAAGAAGTATCTCCTAGCATCCAACCTGAACCTTCCCTGGTACTGCTTGAAACCATTTTGTCTAGTCCTGTCTCTTGTCATCAAGGAGAAGCTGGCCCCCTTGTCATTCCAACCTCCCTTCAAGTGGTTGTAGAGAGCAATGAGGTCTCCCCTCAGCCTCCTCTTCTCCAGACTGAACAACCCCAGCTGCCTCAGATGCTCCTTGTAGGCCATGTGGTCCAAGCCCTTCATGAGCCTCATTGCCCTTCTCTGGACACACTCCAGAACCTTAATGTCTCTCCTGTAGTGAGGGGCACAGAAGTGAACAGAGTACTCAAGTGTGGCCTCACCAATGCCAAGTACAGGGGAATGATCATCTCCCTGCTCCTGCTGGCCCCGCCATTTCTAATAGAAGCCTGGGCCACCTGAGCACACTGCTGGCTCATATTTAATCAACTGTCAATCAGAACTCCCACGTCCCTCTCCTAGTCACAGCTTTCTAACCACACATCCCCAGGTCTGTAGCTTATCATGGGGTTATTGTGACCCAGGTGCCTGCCTCCAGCACATTCTGCTCTTGTCTCGCAGAACATCATGGTCACTCCACAGTCCAAGCAGGTGCCTTCTGACAACTTCGTCACTGACATATGGTGACATGAAAAGATCATTTTGTATCTTGAAAAAAAACCCCAACACCCAAACATCGGAGAGGATAAAAGATGTTTTGAAGGATGTCCTTTGTGCTAACAGTGAAGCAAAGGTTGTGCTCCATGACGTGTTATTCAAAACCATTTCTTGAGTAGGACAGGGCTGTTTTGTGAGGCATCTCACTTATAGATGCACAAGCATTGGCCACCAATGGAATGCAAATTGTTATGCTATACAGACAGATCAGAGTGAGAAAATGAATTTAGATGCTGAAGCTCAAGGGTGATTCCTGTGGCAAAATACTGATAGAACATTGAATGGGCAGGGTCACAATAGTCAAATAACAGGAGAAGATAGAGGAGAGGGGACAGAAAAGTGAATGATTAATGAAAAGGCTGGCTTTTGAAGATGTTTGGGCAGAGAAGCAGCAAAATAAAAACCTTATGTGTTGGAAGGATGTTAGCATATTAACCTGAAGTCTTGCACACCTCAGAAACCTAGAATGCCTTTAACACACAAAGCAGAAAACAACTGATGTCAACCTAAACCATTTATTGCCAAAATGTCATCTGGAGTATAAAATAATGAATATTGGATACTTAATCAGGGGGAAAAAAAGTAGTTATGCTCTAGCCTTTGGAGATACAATAAGAGCTGACATGCTCATTTATTAGAACAGTGTATACACACACACACACAAACTATTCTAATAAATAGGACTTTCATTTAGTCCTATTTATATATACGAAAGCTAATCTTATTGCCTCTTTTGAATAGTAGTGCATATATGAGCAACCTTTTAGAACTCTAGAATCATTTTTATTCTCATTTTCTGTGTGTAAGAAAGTTTAATGATATTAACAGTTAAACCAGCTGTTACTCTTTATTTCACGGATGACTTTTTTAGCCGTAGGGTCAAACTCCCATTGCTTTGATCCATGGAAGAAGTATAACAATCCTGGAAATAAAAAATAAAGCAAAGCATTATGCAATGGATACAAGAACGAGTTTTATTCTGACAAAGTGAGGAATATCATCTTTGCACACAAAGGAGATCACCTGTTCAGTTCTGCTGTTTACAAGGTACAGCAATAATGGTGCTCATTGTAGCTCCAGAACTTCACAAACAAACCAATTTTACCTAGGAGCTCATTTCATTTACCTTTCTGTTGGAAAACAGCATCAACCTTCTGGTTAATTCCTGGAAAGTCTTTGACTGTCTGTCTAGGATAACCCTTCTCCATGGACTGGCTGTTTTCATCAAACCTAAATCACATGAAAGCAGAAATGTAGGGTTTAGACAGCAATTCTGCAAAGAATTAAGCAGATGCTGAAAGGTGTCCACCATCTGCACTATGATTGATTTCACAGAGGCTAAACTTATCTACTTGCACAAATGTCTGCAGGATGGCAGGTGGCTAATTGTTGCCTGATAAAGGGGTGGCTACTTGTTGCCTGATAAAGGTGGACATAGCTCCAAAGAAGCACCTAGAGTGAGATAAATGAAAGAAAACCCCATTTTTTTTGATAGCAGGATGGGCTGTACCTCCTCTAGTGATAGCAGTGACATGCAGCACATGGAAACTGACTGGGCTGATTCTGGCTATAGTGGTTGCACATATTTATTCCATGAACTCATTCCATGAACTTCCTCTTAGACCTCAATATGATGCATAGTCCTCTACTAGCCTGCTAGCTGACAGATTTACATGGAGAAATGAAGATTAATTATTTCTAATACACTCAAGTTGTTCCTAACTGAGACAGGGCAATTTTTATGAGATGAGATTGAATTTGAGGCATGAAAGGAGAGCTTAAAAGTCTTCTTCAGCCTTTAAGGAACCCTCTCAAGAAAAAAAAACAAACCTCAAAACAAAACCAAACAGCAACCAAACAGAAAAACCCACAAAAGCCATCAAGAAAATAAACAAGCTTTAGTTTTACTTCTCCTTGGTTACAAGGAATAGTTTTCACAGGGACATGAGACTAAGAGTCTGAGTTATTAGGTAAGAATTCTTTGCTGTGGTTTTCTTGCATGCCTTTGTCTTGTGACCAAGGCTGTAAACCAACAATGAAGATACTGTAAATACTTTTTCCAAAATTATCAAAAACAAAGGACAGGAAACAACATGCAGCTCAATATCCAGCTGACAGTTTATGTCTCAGTGAGGAACCCCACAAATAGTCATGATAAAATCTGATGCACGCATGCTCCTGGTTGCCTGCAGAAGGTCTTTGAAGCAGTTGTCCTCACACACAAGAGGAATTTATCAGCTTCCCAAAGCTGATTTTTTGCTTCTGTTTGCCTGATGTTTGTGTATCAGGAACCATTCATAACATCTTGGGAATAAGATTCAGAATAAGCTTGTTGAAACCTAATACTAACCTTCCAAGGACAAGGAAAATTAAGTATGAATTCTGTCTCTCTAAAAGAGATAAAGTAATCCAGGCCTTTTAACAAATCAGAGGAATCCTGCACAACCCATCACAGACAGCCAGCTTTCAGATTTTTATTTTCTAGAGATACTTTGGTCTGTGTTATTTTTGCAAGTTCTCTGCATGCTGAAATTTTTTCAGCTTTGAGGAGTAAGGTTTCAAAACGGGTCTATTTCAGGACACACTTAAGCTGTCAAAAGCCAAAAATCTCTATTCTCCCTATGTAGGAGTCAAAGAAACATTTTTATGAGAAGCAGAATGGCTATAGTTACCTAATTACTTATAGTTACCTAATTACTTATAGTTACCTAAAGCTTTACTTTCTGCTTTGTCACATGGACATTTTAAACTCTATTCGGATTCTATTGGACTCAATTATATGAAAACATTTGGTCTTCTTTTTTTCTTACCTCCAGTACTTGTCACCTATGAAAAAGTCTGTTTTCCCTGTATTTTTGTTACAAACAGCTGCATCAATTTTCTTGACACCTTTAGGGAAGCCCAGTGTGTTGATATTCTTTGGGTAACCAAGCAACACACGATATCCGCTGACAGCCCAGAACCTGTTGCCTGTTAAACAAACAGACAAAAACACACCAAACTCCCATATTTAGTTTCACCGGTCATTTTCAGACACTAAAAGAAAAAAATGCACTCCTCTGCAGTTATACAAAAACTTTTTATTTATTTGAGAAGTGAATTTCATGCATATACCGCTACACTTCCTTCCTCCCCTCTTCCCACAAAACTAAAGGTAAGAAAAAGATGACTAAACCCTCATACTTCACCTTTGAAAAACAGGATCTGATCTTTGTTGTTCTCATATGCAGCTTCAATACCAGGTGATAGAGCTGGCCAGAAGGTAGAAATTAATTCACGTTCAACTCCTAAGTTATCAGGGTAAACTCGCCATAAGTGCCTGATAGAAATATGAAACAGGTTTTGCAGTAAATAAGAAACCACAAACATTTCTATATATGCACAGTAATGTGAACAGCATTGTGACTTAAAAGCTCTGTCTTGTCACTGGAGCTACCTGGGTCAGAAAGGAAAAAACACTCTCCTCAGTGGGAAGTGAGGTTGGTTGGGGTTTTTTTGTCCTTTTGGTTTATTTCTGGAATTATCTTTCTAACTGATATTGATTGATTAATGGGATCTGAACATTTTTTGGTCGTTCCTGTATCATATAGTAAGAGAGTTGTAGGGTCCCAGATGAGCCTGACTGTAAGCAATTTACTAGATGATGTAGCAGAATGGCTTTGGGCTTACATACATGACTGGAGGAGGGACTGGCCCATCTATATGGTAGAACACATTACTTTCATAGGAAATGGTTGCAGCACTTAGTCATGTCATGACTTGCTATAACCATCTATACATCTGGGTATAAAACTTTGTTTTCTGGCAAGACATGAAACATGGTTTTTTGGTTTTTTTCTCAGGAGATCCTGTAAAAAAATATTAGTGTAACTCCTATCTGCTAAAAGTTTGTGGTGTGGTAGGAACTTCCCCCCTGCCAATTAAACTTTACCAGACCAGATCAGACGGCTTGGAAGTAAGATGAAGCTATATTTACAGCAAAGCAAAATTTACAAGCATATATACACAATATATTTACATGTATTTACAATTATATACAATTGTATACAGAAACACAGAAATCAGTATACAGAAATTTCTGTATACAGATATCCAGAAATCTATATACAGAAAATTCTTCATACAGATTTACTGAAATATCTGTATACAGAAATTTGTGTATACAGAAATACAGAAATCCAAACTTCCCCCTTGGACAAAGAAAAGGCCCAGAAGGGGCCACCACCACCCTCTCTTTCTCTCCCCAGAGAGAAAACAACCAGCAAAGCTCACCTGTTATATAGTCAGTCAAGGTTACTGGAAGAGATTAGAGTGAAGAAGCAGTGAACAGACTCAGTACCCAAGAACTAAAGAGTACAAATTGTTTATATTTTGGCTTTTTATGCCTCTTAGCAAACTAAAGCAATGAATAACATAGCCTTTATCATTACTATTGTTTTACAACCAATGATCTAATTTAGTTAGATTCTGCACTGACCATTCAGGAAAATACCAATTTCTCTGTGCTGATTTGAGGCTAATTGGAATATTTTAATGGAGAAAATTGGAATATTTTAATGGAGAAAATTATATTATAGGCTGTGAAAAGGAAAACAATGGTGATGTCTACTTCACTCACAGGCTTACTGAGATGTATAAGAACAAGAACACAAACATAGCTAAGACACTCACAGGGTCTTGGTCTCTNATATATATATATATATTTTTTTTTTTTTTTAAATATGGGAATACAATTATTTTCACGGTGAAATGTTATGAAAGAGATTTTACTCACCATAAATGGACTGAATACCACTTATATCATCTGGAGAGAGGGGAAATTCGCTGAGGCTGACGTAGGCATAATTGGGGAACATCAAAGCCCTCTGGTCATTAGAATGGGAGAGACCCAGGGCATGCCCAAACTCATGAGCGGCAACAAGGAACAAGTTGAACCCTTGAAAAACGGATAGAGGAGATCAGTCTAATTCTGATCTGCAAATGTCTAACACGAACATAGCAGGGCTGCTGCTCCAATATTTTCATACAATATATTTAAATTCACTAGGCTATGCACAGATGCAAATGTATTTCTGCACAGAATAAAGTTTTGTGCTTCCTCCAAGAGAAGGAAGGAACTTCTGGCCCTCCTTCCTGCTGTTCTTTCTGCTAGCCGCTGAAGGTACATGTGTGGCATGAGTCTGTGGGTGAATGTGGGTGCAGCTCTGAGGAGTGCCCTGGCAGGGTTTCCTGGCTGAGCTAGAACAATTAGATGGTGAGTCAGATCAAGCTAATAGCTCTCCAGGGCAAGGATAGGATGGTGCATTCTGTGCCTACTTGAGGTACCAAAGTGTTACTCTGTGTCTCACCCTCCCTCCTACAAGCTTCAGAAAGAAAGGTGAGGTCATGAATAGACAAGGAAAAAATAGCAAAATGATTTATCTTTTTATCACAGAATCACAGAATTGCAGCCTAAGTGTTTTCATGTGATCTCAGGCTTAGGTTTTCATTATAGTCAATGGTGTTGGGGAGCTCCTGAGTGCTGCCTAACTCATCCTTAGTTTACGTCCTACATGTGGTCAGATGCCATTTGGCCACATTCATTAGATTTATGTTGATATAGAAACATAGAATCTACTGGGTTGAAAGAGACCTCCAAGATCATCCATTCCAACCTATCACTCAGCCCTATCCAATCAACTAGACCATGGCACTAAGTGCCCCATTCAGTCTTTTCTTGAACGTCTCCAGGAATGGCGGTGCCCACAACCTCCCTGAGCAGCCCATCAGGACTTTAAAGTGTATGGTTTCTTTACAGTCTTGTAAGATAAAGTGTCTTTTCAAAATACGATGTTTATGTATGTTTTTTCCCAAGTGAAATATCTTAACACAGTAAAAAGATAATAACAATATTGGAATTTTCTTCAACATTCCGAGATAGGGATGATAATCTGTCCTGGAGACCAAGCTAGTAATGTCAACAGACTTAGTGAAGATCACAAGTCTGTGGCAGAGCAGAGGGCTAGCAATTGATTGCCCAAGAAAGGATGCCTGAAATCAAGATATCCATTTCTAAAAATAAAAAAACCCAAACAATAAATGTCTCAATTTCCCAACATATATTTTTAGTCCTTCCCTGTCATGAGTCCTCTGTGCTCTCTGCAATGCCTGGCCCCTGGAACCACACTGCTGAGGAACCACAGCGAAACTGGGGTTGACCCTTTCGGTCCTGGTGTGGGAAAAACACTACGTTTTATCAGCATGACATATCCACCCTCATCTTTCTTTTTATTTATTTCATTTTTTTTCTCACCACAATAAACCCACACCTCTCCTCCACTTGTATGGCTCTTACAGCACCTTCTTGTTTGTTGGTTGCTTGCTTTTCCTGCACTATAATCTCGATTCTCCTGCTACAGTTTTCCATCCCAAATAATGGATGAGAAAAGATTCTAAAGCACAGCAGAGTACAAAGCTGTGCTGGTTTGAGGCTAATTGGAATATTTTAATGAGAAAAATTAGATCATTGGTTGTAAAAAGAAAGTAATGATGAAGTCTGTATCATGCATTGGTTTGCTAAAAGGAATAAAAAGGCAAAGTATAAACAATTTATTTGCTTCTGAGCACTTGTTCCCTTTGGATCTCTTCTCTGCTCTAATGTCTCCACTAACTTTGACTAACATAACAATTCAGATTTGTTGTCTGAAAGAGAGAGAGAGGGTGGCTTTGAGCTTCTTTGAGGGTGGCTGGGCTTCTTTGTCTGGGAGGGGAATTTGGATTTCTGCATTATTTCTCAATTGTATATAATTGTAAATACATGTAAATATATTGTGTATATATGCCTGTATATTTAGCTTTGCTCTAAATATAGCTTTATCTTACTTCCAAGCTGTCTGAGCTGGTCTGGTAAATTTCAATAGTCGATAGGGGGAAAGTTGTTCAACCCATTACAAGTGCTCATGTACTGCTGGGTCACTCAAAGGCAGTATGTGCTGTACAGCCAGCCTGGAGGTTGAGGGGAAGGGATTGAGTGGAGCAGATGTGTCCCAATCAGATACCTGAGCACTTGGGTTCCCTTCTCTTCTAGCCCAGTGGCACACATCTATAGTCAGCTTTACATGCTGCATGTCAGCCAGTGGATAGCCTGAACAATGCATTCAGACTCCCAGCTGCTGGCAGGAAGCTGAAATTGCTTGGAGAATTTATAAGCTCACCCCAGCTTGAATGAAGAATGAAGCTGTAACAGCCTACAGTTGGACTTATCTTGGTATTACTAGTGAAAATCTTTCATTATGTCTGTTGTCTGTAATGATTTCTAAGAGGTAAGGATCTCCTCCCAGGGTTGCTGTAAGGCACCATGTTCTTCCTCTGCAGTGTGGTAGTATCAGGCTGTGGGCCAGCATGGGCATCAGGAGGGGAAAAAGTCAGAAAGCTTTCACCATGGGTTGTGAAATGGGGGTGGGCATGGGGTCTACCAAACCCCAGGTAAAAGTGGCCCACATCTGTAACATTTGTGTCTGAAAAGGGTTTTCGTCTCGTCTTCTTTACCAATACTGAGAACTAAGAGCAGATCAGACTGATTTCATGTCAGTGTAAGTATGCCAGTTGAGGGGTGGCCTGTAACAGCCTCAGACTGGTCTTATGTTTAATGTTCTGTTTCATCTCAGTCTATTCCTTCACTTAAATAAATCAGAAAGGAAATTACCTACCTGTATAGCACTTTAGAAGCATCTTTTTACCTACCAGCTGAGCCTGCGGTCCAATTTTCATCCTCATCAAAGTGCACATCACCACCAAAACCAATGCCAGGTGGAAAGGCATGAGCAAGAATACCAAGTGGGCCATCAAAATAACGAGGGCAATGTCCGTGAGCTAAATGATATGTTTAAACAACATTGAGTTTATAACTACTGGAAAATCTTTGAATTAAATTTACCATAGGTATACAGTCAGAATATTACCTTTGGTACCAAAAGCAATCATTATATCTGCTATTCCCTCATGAATTCGACTGAAAACCAGCGGAGTGACACTGCTCCACACTTCAAATGCCTTCTCAACTGCTTTATCCACATCCTTTTTGCTCATATCTGGTGTGTGGTTCACAATTCTGCAGTTGAGAATTCAAGTAACAATACAGAATCAGAATCACAGAACATTAGAGGTTGGAAGGGACCTCCAGAGATCATTGAGTCCAACCCTCCTGCCAAGGCAGGATCCCCTAGGATAGTTCACACAGGAATGCATCCAGGTGGGTTTTGAAAGTCACAGAGAAGGAGACTCCACAACCTCTCTGGACAGCCTGTTCCAGTGCTCCATCACCCTCACTGCAAAGAAGTTTCTCCTCATGGTGAGGTGAAATCTTCTTTATTCCAGTTTGTAGCCATTGCTGCTTGTCTTACTGCTGCTGACCAGCAAAAAGAGATTGGCCCCATTCACTTGACACCCACCCCTCAGATATTTGTACACATCGATGAGATCTCCTCTCAGTCTTCTCTTCTCCAGACTAAACAGCCCCAGGGCTCTCAGTTTCTCTCCATAGGGGAGATGCTCAAATCCTCCAGTCATCCTGATGGCTCTACTTAGTGTTTGCAGAAAAAAATCTCCAATGTGTATTGTTAAGAAGGTCAATCTTAGCCATTAACAGCTCCCAAGTTAAGATGGTGAATCTTAGACATTAATAGCTCCCAAGATTGATTGTGGACTGAGTGAGTTTGAGGAGTGCGGTAACTGTCTGGCATATCTTGTTTATAACAATAATTGTGTACATAGTATCAGTTTTTCTCAACAATACTCTTAGCCAGCAGGTCATCTCTTCAGCATGGTTGAAGTCATCTCCTCAGGTTTCTACTGAATCAGGACTACTGAATCAGGACTACTGAATCTCAGCAAATGTTGAAGGCAGTGGGACTTGCACAGGGTGTAATTGGGATTTCTGTCTGACTCACAGAACACTTGCCAGGAGTGATACATGAGGGGCAAAATACTGTGATTGACTCAAAGCCTAATACACTCAGACTGACTTGCAGAAATTCCTCTCAGGAAAATGCAGAGCTAACAGCTGGAGAAAGAGAAACCTTTTTTGTATTCCCAACCAGAAACAATTCCTATAGAAGTTATACTGAAATGTAACAAATGTGGATACCTGCAAACCCAAGGTTTCAACTAAAAAAAAGTAATTATTGAAATATTACCTGTATGTCAGATTGTTTTTTTTCCATCCTGGCAGAGTAATGCCATAGAGACCCACATCGGGAACTCCACACCGGGGTTTCTTCATCATTTCCAGTGTCTCAGTATCCGGTTTTCCAGTCACTTTCAAACCAAAAAATTGTTGCATTTTCTGAAGTTTTTGAGTTGTGGATTCAGCATTTGTTCTCCATCCAAGTTTTTTTGGATCTGACACATTTATTTTCAATCCAAGTTGATTTGGATCTGACTCAACAGCATAGAATTTATTTAAATAGTCCTAATGAAAAAAAAAAAAAAAAAGTGAACATATTTCACATTTTGATTTGTTTCTTAAACAAATACCTTAGGATTGGTATTGTTTGTGTGCTTTGCTGGCAAAACCATCTGTCTGTGATTTTGGAGGTTGTCAGGAGGATCACAGCTAAACAGAAACAGACAACGTTGTCCCTGTCTCTTATTTACTTGACATTTCCAGTTTGTACATGGCTATCTTACTTTAATAAAGGCTGAACAACAGAGTTCTGTATAATAGCAACATCTGTGCAAACTGCTGTGTATCTGGAACATGCAGACTGCACCTAAAAAAAGAGGGGTCAATAGATCTGTTATTGATAATGTAGTTACCTGTACAAGCTTTGCATTGTCTCCTTGGCTGTCATTCTCTGGGTGGACAGGAACAGTGTTAGAAACAGCTGCACATGTTAAAAGCAAAATTGAAAGAGCTTTCATTCTTAATCTTGCCTCCATTCTGGTAGGAGATCAGTTTGCTTTTTGTTCCATGTGATTCCTCTCTTGTATCCCAGTTCATATGGTTAAGGAGTGCTTTGCAGAGGCAGCTGCAGACTGACTCAGAGTCTATCATGCTCTGACTACCTCCACACATGCTATAAAGCTGTGCTGGCTGAAACAACAAAACTTAATTAGACCCATCCGATTCCTCAGGCATGTGAAGTCAGTTAATACTTGAGTACTCCTATGCTGCTTGGCTACCATTTCAAAACAGGCACTCATTTTTAGTTATTTTGCACTGAATTGTAGCAAACCTGAGAAATTTCACTCCTGATGAAATGGTGGACAAATGAAAAACTTTTTAAGGTGTCCTGAATCAGCTGTATGAAATGGGGCCACCAAACATACAAGGACTCTTAACCACTCTCTGCCTAGAAAACATGAATCATGCATCAGGTATGAATCCCATCCAAAAAGAAAAAATAAAAATTTGGGACAAATTACTGTAAGCAGAAAGTTTTCTTTTGAAATTGATCCTGGGTGTTATAGAAAATTAATGAACCCTCCCAAATTGTTCCCTGCCTCTTCCCTGCAACTCTTTCAAAAAGTGTGCTTCTTTTAAATTATACAGGTGAAATCCAAGATCACCTAAATGATAAAGATTTCATCTTATAAGTCCAGCCTAAGGGATGCCAATAATTTTATACCTCTGTCTACATTTATCTAGCCTGTCTGTCACTCTGTCTGTCTGTCTGTCTCTATCTATCTATCCATCTATCCATCCAACTATCTGTCTATCTATCCATCTAACTATCCATCCAACTATCTATCTATCCATCTATCTATCTGTCTATCTATCTATCTATCCATCTACTCATCTCTCTATCTATCCATCTATCTATCTATCTATCTATCTATCTATCTATCCATCCATCCATCCATCTATCTATCCATCTATCTATCTATCTATCTATCTATCTATCTATCTATCTATCTATCTATTTATCTATCTATTTGTCATTTCATTGAGAATGTCTTTTTTTCAGTTTAACCACATAAGCCACAGGGGATATGATTATTTCCTGTCTTAAGTAATTCAGAATAAAGGAAGTTTCAGGAGTCACAGAAGCTGTGACAAATTATGGGATTTCACCCTGTGCTGGTCAAGCACCTTCCTCTTCCACTGGCACCAATAGGAGAGGAAAGTGTTCATCACCTCAGAGGAGCTCTGACAGCATGCACTCCAATTTTGTAAAAGAGTTGCCAGAAATATCCTCCTGTTGGACTGTGGCTTTTTTCAGGAAATCCTCACTTCCGTGTTTTTGGCTTTTTTAAATTGCTTGCAGCCAACTTTTCTCCCAACTGGATGCATTGATGATGAATTTTCTAGCCCAGATTTCACAATGTAGCCTTGCTAGTTAAGCTTGCTTGTTACTTCATTTCTCAGCTGCTATAAACCCACCCACGCCAGACTTTTCCCCTGATTTGTTTTTATTATCATTGTATCACAATGCAAGTAAGAGGTTTATGAGGCCTGGATCCTCTTCAGTTCTTTAACTGAGATACAAACTGTGATGACAAATTTTCTGAGATGGACAGGTCAAATGAACTGATACTGGAAATGACATAATGTTATGGTTTGTGAGTTACCTGCCACCCCCATGCTATGAAAAATCACCCAGACTAGACTCAGTCAGTTGGAAGTTAAGGAATGAAGCTCTATTTACAGCTTAGCACAATAGATTAGCAGATATATACACAATATACAGGAATATTTACAGAAATATAAAAGTTAAAGGTAATACAGAAACACAATACCCTTCCCACATCAGAGTCCCCAGGAGGGGCTCCCAACCACCCTTCCACCTTCTTTCCACCCCTCTACCTTACCGCAGGGTCTGCCTTACGTGCAAGGTCAGTTTGGAGGATGGGCAAGGGGAGTTAGAAGCAGAGTGGTTAGTTGGGTTACACAGCAGAAGCCCAGCAGACATGCTGACTCCAGTAGAGACTCTCTGTGTTATCTATGTTTTTGTCCTTGTTCTTATACATCTCAGCAAGCCTGTGAGTGAAGTAGACATCACCATTGTTTTCTTCTCACAGCCTATAATCTAACTTTTTTTCATTAAAATATTCCAATTATCCTCAAACCAGCACACATAACTGCTTATTCAGAAGTATAGACTTTCTTCTTTTTTAAAATAAATTAAAAAAAAAAAGTCTTATGTTTTAAAATGGATATATTTGTTTCTCTCAAAGTTTTTAAATCCAGAAGGAATGGCCATGGTACTGCCATCTGTCTACACACGTGTCGTAGATCACAAAAGACAAACCCCTGCCCAGTGGCTTTAATACCAAGTATATTTTACAGTGCATAGAACCCATTTTGGGAAAATATATTTTGGATCACATAAATTAAATTTTGTAAAAAGTCTAGGTAGCAATATGAACAAATTTGATATGAACTGGGAGAAGTGCTTAACATTTTTCCTAGTGACTGGCCATCAGATCCCCATCACTCCCAGCTGTATAGCAGTGGAAGGATAGAGACAATGAGTGCAGCTAGGATGGAGCAGTGGGAAGATGGAGACAATGAGTGCAGCTAGGATGGAGCAGTGGGAAGATGGAGACAATGAGTGCAGCTAGGATAGAGCAGTGGGAAGATGGAGACAATGAGTGCAGCTAGGATAGAGCGGTGGGAAGATGGAAACAATGAGTGCAGATAGGATAGAGCAGTGGGAAGATGGAGACAATGAGTGCAGCTAGGAGAAAATAAAATGCATTTAACTTTGTACATTTATTAGTTTAGCAGTATTCTACAGAAAACAGGGCAATACATATCTGTGGAGAGTGAACATGGAGAAACTTAAAGAATTTACACTACATTTCTCGTTTCAGGTAATGGCCTAAGCTACATTAGTGTTTGCTCAGAAGACATTTGAGTGACAGATTATGGATATCTGTGTTGCTCAAAAAGCTTTTAGGGTTTTGCAACTCAACCACCTACACAACACAGCAGCCTGTTCCCATTGCCCGTGGGAGAGTGGCCTGAACGTTTGTTTTTTTTTTGCAAGTGATCTTTCACAAGTATGCCTGTAGCTGGTCTTGGGGTCTGGGAAAAGAAGAAGCTGCATAAGTAGCTCCTGGGTATGATTTCTTAATGCTTATCTTCGATATGCACTAGAGTTGGTTAGCGCACTGTATAAGCTTGCATTAAGGGATCAGGCCCAGCCAGCATGGGTTTAGGAGGGGCAGGTCCTGCTTGACCAACCTGATCTCATTTATGATCAGGTTACCCTCCTGGTGAGTGCAGGGCAGGCTGTGGATGTAGTCTACCTGGACTTCAGCAAAGCCTTTGACATTGTCTGCCACAAGAAGCTCCTGGCAAAGCTGACAGCTACTGGCTTGGACAGATTCACTCTGA